>BQNB010071238.1:0-32834 GCA_026074375.1 Tanacetum coccineum | reverse complement strand
ATTATTGTTCATCTTAACTTGTCTTGTCTTATTGTTGATGAATCCTTCTACTCATGAGGCGATGAGCTTAAGGGTTCATAAGCTAGTTTGATTTTCAAGTTTAGAGCTTTTTTTAGTTTTATTAAGCTTTCTAGTTAATAAAGTTTACAACTTTATTTACTATTTAGTAAGATAAAACCTTTAAAAGAAATAAACTTGGTATTTTACTAGTTTATGTAATCGGGTGGTTTTATATTCGATTTCGGTTCATTAATTCGGTTCTACCTTCTTTCTCTTTTCAATATTAATTAGTGTAGTTTAATTTAGCTTATTATGTCTATTGTTCCTTTAAATTGTTTGCTAGTATGCTTAGTGAGTAGATTTCTTATATGCTTGTTAAGTGAATAAGTGTTTAGTGAACTAAGTGAGATTACTAAAAAAGGAATATTAATTAGTGATTTTCGGATTACTTAGATTAGTGTTTTGGTTATTCGAACAGGCAAAAGCCATAAGAATAATTAGGCATTGATTTAGTAATTAATATCTTGATAAAACTTATTTTCAATATAAACCAAAATTGTGAGAAAATAATTCTTTTGACGGGTATTTATGTTACCCTCAATGAACTGTAAAGAGAAATAACAAGTAACAAGCCTTGGGATGGTTTTTGGGGATGTCCCACATCGCCCAAAAGAGTAAACCCAACCCCTTCTTATTGGATATAAATAGAGGGGCATGCCAAGGTATTCATTGCTCATTCCTTCTTTCTTATTCCTACTCCTTGTAAGAGTCTTTCATGTAACGGGACCCTAGGAGTTCGAATTCGAATTCTTTCTCTTTGGTTCGTGGGTGTGAGCTATTAGAGGTACTCTCGTTTGGGTACTTGCCTCCAAGTTCGACCAAGGTGGTCCGTGTGTGAGAAATCCGATTTTCTCAAAGGTTAGTATTTTCTTAGTTGTTTTTATTCATTTATTTATTTCTTTTAAGTTGCTTTTAGTTAATTATGTTTAGATCCTTTAGAGTTTAGTTCCCTTCTTGCCCTAGATTAATTGTTATTTCCGCTGCGTGTTAATCTACTTATGGAATAGAAAACTCATCAGTGGTATCATGAGCATTAGCCTAATTCTATTAGCACTTAAATAGTAGATTATTAACATGTGATAAGTATAAATAATTGAATACTATGTTATTATCTTATGATCATAGAATGTTAATATACATTTACATTTTAGAACCTTATATTTTGAACTGTTTAAAATATACCCTTGAAATTTTAAAATGTTTAAAATAGAACCCGAAACTTTAAAATGTTTAAAAGAAACCTTATACATATTATAATTTCTATATTATATATGTATCATTAAATCTAAATACATCGTTAGTCAATTGATAAATCAGCTCACCCATAGTGAACAAACTATAAGAGAAGTTTAAGGCGGGTCGTTTTGCTTCCCTAAAGAAGTCGTGTTTTTAATATGATTCGCGCTGACCCGCTTCTCCGCTTCTTTGTGCGTTCGATGGAGCTACCGAGAACTTTTGATAGAATGATGTCTATATTAAAAGTATTAATATAAAAGTACTAAAACAAAATTCCCGTTTTAGATATAGAAAATGTGAATAATATGCTAACCCATGAAAATCACACATCTCTCATATGGGCTGTTAATGGAGTGCGCGTGGTTTACCGACACATTAATAAGAGAACATAAGTAAAAGGTGATGTGACGCTCGCGATTCTCGGGCTGACCCGAGCCGGGCACCAAGCGGAGTTTTGCATGGTTAAATTCACCATCTTATTCATGATCTTCGACATCCCAGTCATGAATAGTAGATGAGCATATCCGAGATTAACATGCCATTGATCAAAATTAATGAATCTCAAAAGAACTAGGAATTTCATAGAGAATGAAATTGACAAAGACATTTTCTACCTAAAATAAATTCGTGATATGATTACGGCAACCCTCTTCATAAACGAATCTAAAAAAGGATCTTGGCCTTAATTTAAAATTAGGTAATTAATTAAGGACTATTCATGCTAACTAAAACTATTTTATCTTATATATGTCTTCTGAAAATGGTGTAAATCCTCCCGCTCCTAATCCCTCAACCAACACAAACTTCTCACTACTCTTAGTTCTTGGGAGGGAAAGACTCACCGGTCCAAATTGTATGGACTGGATGCGAAACCTTAGGTTTACCCTAAGGTACGAGAACAAAGAGTATGTTCTCGATGAGCAAATTCCCACAATCAATGATGATTCAACCCAGGAAGAGATTGAAGCTCACCAAAAGCACTATGATGATGCAAACAAAGTGTCATGCATCATGGCATCTTCCATGAGCCCTAAACTGCAAAAGACTTTTGAGAACACTTGGGCTTATGAGATGAACCAACAGCTCAAAGAAATGTTTCAGGCAAAGGCAAGCAAGGAACGCCTTGATGTTGTAAAATCTCTCATGGCTTGAAAACCGAAACCTGGAGCCTCTATTTGTGTTTTCGTCTTAGAGATGAAAGGGTACTTTAAAAGGTTGGGATCTCTGAACATGGTGTTCGATACTGAGCTTTCTATCAACATAATCCTATCCCGTCTGCCTGTTGATTTACAATCAGTTTGTGTTCTCGTATCAAATAAACAGGAAAAAGACCTCAATAATGGAACTCTATGGCTTGTTGCAAACCGCTGAGCAAGGGATCAAGAAAAGTGGCGTGCCCTCTACTTTAACAGCTCCAGTGTTGATTGTTGGTCACAATGCAAAGAAAAGAAAGACTTCTCATTCCAACTGGAAAGGAAAGGCCACACAAGGAAAGTCTGATCGTGGGTGTAATAGAAAGGTTAAATCTGAGATTGCACCTACAAGTGATCTAAAGGAAGCAGTGTGCTTCTACTACAACACAAAGGGGCATTGGAAGCGTAGCTGCCTAAAGTACCTGAAGGACCTCAAAGACAAAGGTCAAAAAGGGTGGTCACTCAGATATGTATATGATCGAACTCCACAATACTATAACTTCAGATTCGTGGGTCCTGGATACAGGGTGTGGTACTCACATTTGCGCTGTTTTACAAGGTTTAAAGAAAAGTAGGAGGTTGAAGCATGGAGAGCTCAACTTATTCATGGGAAACAGGAAAATCATACATGTGACAAGGATTGGAAAGTACGAGCTCATGTTGAAGTCTGGAGTTAGGATAAATTTAAATAATTGTTGTTATTCGTTAGAAATGACAAGAAACATTATTTAATTTCATGCTTTGTTTAAGGATGGTTATCAATTTTCATTTGATAATGAGAATGGAGATATTTTGGTTTATTCAAATGGTTGTTTTATGTTCAAAGCTTCTCCTTGCAAAGGCATATATGAAACTGTTGAATGCATTAGTAATAATGGCAATGTGATTTTAAATGTTGGTTCGTCTAATGAGCTTGATAAATCAAAATTATGGCACTCTCGTCTTGGGTACGTAAACAAGAAACGCATCGCCCAACTCCAAGAGGATGGAGTGTTGGAATCATTCGAATTCAAATCAGATGATGTATGCGAGTCTTGCATATTGAGCAAGATGACTAAATCACCATTCACAGGAACGTGTGAAAGAGGTGAAGGACTATTGGACTTCGTACACACGGATGTGAGTGGACCATTCTGATCAGCTACAAAATATAGAAAACGCTACTACGTTACGTTTACTGATGATTTCAGTAGATATGGATATGTTTATCTGATTAAACATAAGTCGGATACCTTTGAAGTATTCAAGAGGTATCAAAATGAAGTAGAGAACCAACTGGGCAGAAAGATAAAGGTACTCCAATCTGATAGGGGAGGAGAATACCTGAGTATCGAGTTTTTCGATCATCTTAAAAACTGTGGTATAGTTTCACAATTAACTCCTCCTAGAACACGACAACTAAATGGTGTTGCTAAGAGGAGAAATAGAACCCTTTTAGACATGGTTCGATCTATGATGTGTCGAGTAACACTTATAATAAGATTTTAGGGTTACGCATTAGAGACAGACGCCCATATCTTAAATCTTGTATCGACTAAGAAGGTCTCGAAGACACCTTTTGAGATGTGGAAGGGAAAACGTCCTTCTCTTGGGCACATCAAAATCTGGGGTTGTGAGGTTTTCGTTAGACGAGAAGCTCAAGACAAACTAGAAGCCAGATCTGAAAAGTGTCTTTTCGTCGGTTATCCGAAAGAGTCATTTGGATATTTGTTTTACAAACCCAAGGATAATGTGGTGTTTGTAGCTCAAAGAGGAGTGTTCCTTGAGAGATAAATGATATATATAGAGGACAGTGGGAGTAAAATAGACCTTGAAGAAATTCAAGAGTATGCCGATAAAGAACCTATAGTAAACACTGACACTCAACAAGAGGTGGTGACACCTGTTGAACCTGATGATATATCCTTACCCATTCGCAGAACAACTAGTAGAGTAAGCAAGCCTTCTCAGGATCCGCAGTTCTACTATCGTTTCCATATTGAAGAGGACAAAATTAGTGATAGTACACTAACTAAATTAAATGAGCCTGCTAACTACAAGGAAGTGATGGCAAGCCCTGAGGCTTCTAAGTGGAAGGAAGCTATAAAAAGCGAGATTCAGTCTATGTATGACAACCAAGTTTGGAATTTGGTTGACACTACACCCAGTCTTAAGACGGTGGGATGTAAGTGGATCTTCAAGAAGAAGACAGGCATGGATGGAAAAGTACACACTTATAAATCTAGGTTGGTTGCGAAGGGTTATACTTAAACCCACAGGATTGATTATGAGGAAACCTTCTCACTAGTAGTTAAAATAAAGTCAATTAGGATAATGCTTGCCATAACTGCATTTCATGATTATGAAATATGGCAAATGGATGTCAATACCGCTTTCCTTAACAAAAAAAGTAACAGAGGATGTGTTTATGGCACAACCAGAAGGTTTTGAAAATGAAAAGTATCCTAAAAGAGTGTGCAAGCTTCAAAAGGCCATTTATGGACTTAAAAACTGGGCTTATCTCGTAGCTGGGATTCTCTGCTCTTCATCGAGAAAATCGCACAATTTGTATTTTCTAGAAGCGAAGATGAGTCCAGTATATATGTCAAAGTCAGCGGGAGTGTTATAGTCTTCGTGGTATTATATGTGGATGATATACTACTTATAGGAAACGATATCCCAACGTTACAAAGTGTAAAAGACTGGTTGGGGAAATGTTTTGCTATGAAAGATTTGGGAGATGCAGCATATATTCTTAGTATAAAGATTTACAAAGATAGGACAAAACGTCTTATAGGACTTAGTCATGACAAGTACTTAGATAAAATTTTGAAAAGATTCATAATGGAGAATTCTAAGAAAGAGAATCTACCCTTACATAATGGCATAAAGATTAGTAAGGATCTATGTCTAAAAACAGATGATGAACTGGACAAAATGAGTCGAATCCCATATGCTTCGGCTATAGGATCGATCATGTATGCCATGACGTGTACAAGGCCTGATGTCTCATTTGCTTTAAGCATGGTGAGTCGACATTAGTAGAATCCTGGCGAAGGTCATTGGACAGCTGTAAAGAATATTCTTAGGTATTTAAGAAATACTAAAGACATGTTCTTGGTTTATGGTGGAGAAAAAGAACTCAGAGTGACTAGTTATTGTGCTTGCTGGGTTGGCAAACAGTTTAAAGATGATAGGTCGGTCACAGTCTAGTTATATTTTACTGAATGGGGGAGCGGTGACATGAAAAAGTTCAAAGTAAGATACAGTGTTAAACTCTACGTGCGAGTCTGAGTATATTGCAACTTGTGAGGCTTCAAAGGAAGCTATCTGGATGAAGAATTTCATTGGAGATCTTGGAGTTGTTCCAACAGTACAAGACCCCATTGAAATATTATGTGATTATGAAAGTGCAGTCGCCTTGACTAAAGAACCCAAGGATCACGGAAAGTCAAAGCACATTGAAAGAAAATACCATTTTGTTCGAAGCAAAGTAGAAGGACACGTGATTATGAAGGACATACGATCAAAGGATAATCCAGCTGATCCATTCACAAAGGCATTGGCTAAGTCTAAACACGATGAACATGCTAAGAGCATAGGTTTGAAAGATAAAATAAAGTTTTAGTTGTTAGTTTGAATTTGAAACATTATGAGCAATGATTGATATTGTAATGGATTTGGTGATTAAATAATAGAGATTTGTTTATTTTGATTAAATAATGAAGATTTGTTTATTTGCAAGTGTGCTACCATTTGCTATTAATTATCATTGTGTTTCACTTTTGCATGTTTAGAAACCACTTCCTAAGTACTTAGTTTACTTAAACCTCCTCAGTCGTTCATACAAAAGGAGTGTTGGTAGATTATCTATAGAGATTAGACATAGCATAGAGAATGCTGCAACACTCATGAGTACTTAATAGGAATTAAGTATATGATAAACCCACACTTAGAGAGATTACTTCATGGATTAATATCACGAGTAATTCTAAGATGATAATGTCTTTTATTCTTAAAATGAAGATACATCGAGATTCTAGTTTTTCAAGTCTGTTATACTTTAGTTTGTTCAAACGCTATGCGTAAATGCCAGTTATAAAGGATATGCTAGGTATGACATGATGAGTTGACTAGTTCTATGTATTCAAAGCTTATTTGTTCCTTTCGCCTAAATGGGAAAGCGATATCCATGGGCCCCTCGATGATTAAATGTTGACTTAAATGTGATAGGCCTACCCGGGACTAAATTGATGTGTTCAATTCAGTAGTCTCATATAGTCAAATAATCGGAAATCGAGAAACATAATATTGAAGCTAGAGATTGATTAAAAATCCGTGTCTTAGGTTCATATGATATCAGTAGAACAAAGGAATAGTTGATCGCTTATCTAAGGGCTGACTCTGAGATATGATTCAGAGTTCAGCAGTTGCATTGAATGTTACTCTCTACTTAGTTGATCAGGATAGAGTTAGACCAATTATAGTTGATGGCTTGTCCAAGTGGGAGACTATTGAATTTAGTGTTTAAGTTCATAACTAATTGGTAACACTATCTTCAAAAGTATAGTCCTTTTTGGGTTGCCCTTAATGAACTATACAGAGAAATAATAAGTAACAAGCCTTGTGACGGTTTTTGGGGATGTCCTACATCGCTCAAAAGAGTAAACCCGACCCCCTTACTTTTGGATATAAATAAAGGGGCATGCCAAGGTCTTCAATGCTCATTCCTTCTTTCTTATTCTTACTCTTTGTAAGAGTCTTTCGTGTAACGGGACCCTAGGAATTTGAATTCGAATTCTTTTCTCTTTGGTTCGTGGGTGTGAGCTATTAGAGGTACTCTCGTTTGGGTACTTGCCTCCAAGTTCGACCAAGGTGGTCCGCGTGTGAGAAATTCGATTTTCTCAAAGGTTAGTATTTTCTTATTTATTTATTTCTTTTAAGTTGCTTTTAGTTAATTAGGTTTAGATCCTTAAGGGTTTAGTTCTCTTCTTGCCCTAGATTAATTGTTATTTCCGCTGCGCATTAATCTAGTTAGGGAATAGAAAACCCATCAAATGTGAATATGTGAATGTTCTTGCTCAGAAACTTGAGATCTGAAAGAATAACAGAGCGGCAGAGTATACCATATCTTTGTGAAACTTCCTCCCGAAACTCGACAAGAAGTTGTTGGCAGTTATAAAGTCGAGACGTTGGAAATTGGAAAAAGGCTGTTTTGATAACAATTATACAGATTGTGACCATTCTTTTGGCACGTAGGTTTTACGGTATTTTTACAATGTGTCAATTTCAATCTAACTACATAAAGTTCTGTATATCTCCAATTCAAACAAACAGTCGATTAATGAAACATGATAAAGAAGAGTTCATGAACTTTGAGTTTCCTTTGGATCACAATATTCTAATGTAAGTTTGTTTTTTCAGTTCTTCGCAAGCCACGCTAATAGTTGGAATGAAACATTTTTCTAAAAAGAAAGATGAGGTTTCTTAAAACCGCAGTTGATAACGGTGTTCCCAACATCTCCACCATTGTAGGCATTGAGGCTCATAACTTGTTTGTGTTTTGGTACTTTTTTATCAAGAAAAAAATAACATGCTTTCTACCCACATAGGTCAAAGAAAGGAAATCCCGCTAGCTAATATACTAAGGGGAATAATGTTTATCCAGGTTGATATTAGTACGTTGTTATTCTCATTGCCTTCAAGTGTGTGATCGTTTTTGAAACTATTGCATACTCGGGTTCGGTGAAAATAATTTGTGTAAGTAGTTGACTTTTTAGCTGATCGAAAAGAAATTAGTTGAAAGAACTAACAAGATGCTAGATAAATATAATTTAGTAAAAACCTAGAAGGAGCATCCCTTAAGCCAGCTTCTCGGAACAACACGAGACAAGAAAAAACAAAGAGATGATTGGTGTTGGAATGTATATATATAGATTTTTCTTTTTCGAAAAAAAAAACAAGAAGATCAACGAACGCAAAACCTAAAAAACTCTACAAGTGGATAGGATGAAGGCTAACTTAGCTCTCTTAAACGCCTTTGAGACTTTACCTTCACTTCATATTAATAAATTGTTAAGGATAATATGATGTCAAAGGAACGGATTCTTGATGACTAAGGAACGGATTTTGTAAGTATAACTATTGCACGCTCTCTTTTTTTTATGGAGGTCCACTTTACATTTTGTTTTTCTCAAATAGATTTTACAGTTCGTCAAGTTCAGCCGGGCACTTTTACTTTGGATCGGTCTAGAAGGTTCGGAAATTTAACATTGGTGAGGTCCAGTGATCTCTGAATCCTCTCCTAGCTTGTGTTATACAGTTTGTTTCCGTATTCAGGTTTATGTCCGTCAAAGGTAGGGCTTTAGAAAAAACACCGCATAGTTACATACATTTACATACAATGAGCAGATTAAAAATAGTTATGATTTCATATTTCTTCCGCTGTAATATAATACTGATTTATTTTGGCACGCAAGTTTTACAATCCTCTTAATATGGAAATTTGATCAGTTTACTTACTCAATAAGGTTATTTCATCATATTGAAATGCCGGAATGAATCATTTGATGACTGAAATGGAGTAGCTGAAGCATTGTGATATAAGAGATTGTTTTTAGTCCCGCATAGGTCAAAGAAAAGAATTTTTTCTACCTAATATACTGAGATTGATACATTCATCTACACTGAGAATAATACCTATATTATTCTGCATTTACAAATTATAATACTATATATATTATTAATACTATGGGGAACTTTATTTTCAGCATCAAATTAAATGCGAGAACTGCGAAAACTCTAAAAAACATACATGCACGCCTTCAATAATTGTATTTCTACAAATATGTTTTAAATAAAACATATTTTTTCTAAAGAATTTGATGAGAAATTAGAAATACAATTTTTTTTCTTTCAATATGCACTCCTTTAAAGAAAAAATTTGTATTTCCAATTTCTCATCAAATTCCTTAGAACAAATATGTTTTTTTTTAAATATGTTTGTTCTATTTAGAACATATGTGCAGAAATACGATTATTGAAGACGTGCATGTATATTTTTGAGTTCTCGCAGTTCTCGCACTTAATTTGATGTTGAAAATAAAGTTACACTTAATACCATATATATTATTCTCTTTGCTGTCAGGGCTTTTACAAATTATTACTAGATGCTCTTGTAACATGGACTAGGATAATTTGTATAATTCTTTAATTTTTTTTAATTGTAGATAGCCTGATCCTCTTGTCACTATTGCTAAATGCTAACAAAATTATTACTAGATGCTCTCGTAACATGAAGGATAGTTTGTATAATTCTTTAATTTTTTTTTAATTTGTAGATTACCCGATATCATACGAAGCATTGCTCGGATTGACAACTTATTTAATAACTGGTGGAAAGTCAATTATATAGTTTTCAGATGCTTAAATATATTTCATCCGTCCCAAAATTATTATCTTTTAACAAAAAACACACAGTTTAAGAAAAAATGCATTTATTACAGCTTTCTCATTCTTACTTATTACTAAAATGACAGTTTTACCTTTAGCTAATTAATTAAAGTGTTATTTAAATTTTGTAATAATAATTTCAAATAAAAGTAATATTTGTAAACTTGATCAAACATTCCTATCTATTTTTAGTAGTGAACAATTAAATTAGGACATCCCAATAAGAAAACGTGGACTATAATTTTAGGACGAAGAGAGTATTATTTAATTAAGAACATACATAGTTTGACCCGGACTGTTTGGTCAAGCACTACAAGCTACTCCCTCCGTCTCATTTTTATTGTCCACCTTTCCATTTTGGGATGTCCCAATTTAATTGTCCACTACTAAAAATAGATAGGGAAGTTTGATCAAGTTTACTATATTATCCTTGTTTGAAATTATTATTACAAACTGTAAAGAAGACTTTAATTAATTAGCTAAGGGTAAAACTGTCATTTTGTCACAAAGTAAAAAAGAAAAAGCAGTAATAAATGCACTTTTCTTAAACTGTGTGTTTTTTGTCGGGAGACAATAATTTTGAGACGGAGGGAGTACATTTTAGTCTATTATCCGAAACGTTTCAGTTTCCAACTTCACATGTTTATTGTTTCCAAGATGCTCCCTCACTAGCTAAAGATATGCACATTTGCACGTTGATGTGAAAGATGAAGAGAAGGAACCATTAGCAAATAACCGTAACCCCAGATCATTCAAGTACAACTTCAAAAGTGGGATGGGATATATAACACCAAACATAAGCATTGCTGAAGTTTTGAGAACTATAGTGTGGGTTCATGACATTCAACATGCACGTAATTCATCAGGTTTATTTTATGTTTGAATAGTGCTGCACTGCTGCAAAATTTCAGGGACTATTGGCACCTAATGGACCCGAGCGGTACTAAAAGATAACCCATCTACTTTGACCCGTTAACCAACCCGCCATCTTGCCACCTCTAAGAGTCTAGGGCTATAGTTCCTTTTTTTCTTTTTTCACTTCAAAAACTGATTAGTAGCACATCTAATTAGAGTTTGTCTTGCACTCTTGTGGGTCATATAATTCTCGGAGTATTCATTTCCCATTCGATATTCAAATCGATACACCCACTCGAGTTGCTAGACTAAATGATGAAGAATTTAATTTACCAGATCATTATTTCCTGATTACGTGCAATATATTGATAAAACTAGACAAGAAGTTGGTAGCACATCTAATTAAACAGTTTTGAAAGTATGTGACTTTGATAAGAACTACACAGATTCGCATCATTTTTTGGCATGTGTTACTTTGGTATACTGTCTTCTCAAAGTTTGTTTTCATCCCACATACGTCCAGGAAAACTTATAGTTAATTTTGAACAAATATTTTACCTTGCTCACTGAAATAAAATTCAGCACACAAGGATTTTGATCAGATAAATTAGGTGTTTTCAATTAAGATAAATTAGGCGTTTTCATTATCTTCACCTTCACCTTAGCGGCCACATCACCTCTATCGGTCATCACCTTTTACTTTGTATGGTCATTACCACTAGACTAGAGAACGTGGTTAGTAAGCTTTAAAAGTTTATTGCTACGTTTATCATCGAGGATAAATTTGTATAAGTGTTTATTTTTTTTGATGAGGATAAATGTATCCTGGTATCATTGAGGATAATTTTATAAACAGTTGATTTTTTCTCATTAAGCACAATTTGTATCCGTCCGTTTTTTCATTTACAGATTACCTTAAACGGGTGATGTTTAAATGACGAGACGCAAAAAGAATGTAATCTAGTAAAACATAAAAGGAGCATCTTTTATGTCCCTCTCGAATCAGCACAATTACAACCAACATTACGAGACAGAAAAAAATATAAGAGATTTAATAGTGAAGAAATAATTTGTTCCTCCTTCATTTTGCCATAAACCTTGCCATCAACACCACATTTGTTTGTGGGTCGGTCGATGCATGCATGATGATTATATTGTAGCTGTTATCGGATGGACATTTTGAGAATATATTGTGCAGCTAGAAAGAGTTGGATGAACTTAAGGAAAGCAAAATGTTATCCACATTGATAAGGGAAGAATAATGCTAGTTAATATCTACATTTTACATAGATCCCTATGGGTTTAGATTGTATTTGTTATTCCACGGTGAGTGGCAAAGTCGACTAAATCTACATAGGATTTAATTACTTTAATATACTCTTGTTGGTTATTGTATAAAATCTTAGTTTTTATGCCATAGAAAACTTATAGTTAATTTTGAACAAATATTTTACCTTGCTCACTGAAATAAAATTTTCAATGGCATATGTTTATGTGTGCTAGTATCGTTTCAGCACACAAGGATTTTGATCAGATAAATTAGGTGTTTTCAATTAAGATAAATTAGGTGTTTTCATTATCTTCACCTTCACCTTAGCGGCCACATCTCCTAGCGGTCATCAACACATTTTACTTTGTATTTGGTATTACCAATGAAATTATTCATTTTATACAAACCTAACTTACAATTCTACATCACACAAACAGTCATAATATATGATGTGACGGTAGTGGTTCTCTACTATTCTCTCGTTTCTCTTCCTTGCAGGCACGTGAGAGAGTGTAATTTTATGGATGATGGCTTGTTGATCCGGGTGGATTACAATGTGAGGGGTCAACCCCATATTAAACACGTATAAGTTTTTTTTTAAGGTTTGGTGTTCTCACTCTTGGAACTTATCTTTACACCTTGTAAGTATGCATCACCAACCATGATACTTCTAGCTATATCTAGCAACAAATAAAAATATTTGAACTATCTTAGTAGAAAAACACATGCAAGTTAAAGCAAATCTATATGGTTATAGTCCTTTCTGTAACTTCAATAAAATTGAATCATAGAAAAAATACTAGAGCGGCTTGTGAGAACGACAAACTGGAATATTCATGGAATAAATTTTCAGAAACACATTTAAGTAGATTAAATATAAATAAACAGTATTTAACTCAAACAATATTTATATCCTCGAGTTTTTGAATTTTTCTTACTAAAGGGTTAGTCATTCATACTCGTACTAGATCAATCAAAAACATATTAAAAGTCATTGGGTGATATTCCATGATGCACAGATGGTCATTATTCTTCTTAATCGGACTTATACTTCGGAGTCAGAGTGTTATAATAGAAATATCACGAGTAGAATACAATAGTAAAATGCATGATCCGATGCTTAAATTCATTTTCTTCAATATTCTTCCTTACAAAATAATATGAAACTTTTGATACCAAACATGGGTCAAAGTAGAGATACTTTATTTTACAAGAATATTTCGTTCTGGTATGAGTATTATGTATGTCATCTGCCGATATGTATGAGGTTGTTACATCAACATAAAAATGAATTAACAATCCCAATCATATTCATATACGCACGATAACTTATACTGTATAAATTATTATTTTTTACTTTTTTGTATACATCATGATTTAGAGTAATCTTCCATCCATACAAGTGATACTTGATGCATATGATGTGTTTTACAGGTTTTTGCGTTCACAATCTCTTTTCGATGATTACCATATATAGTATGAAGCTTACCAATTATTTTCAATATAATGGTTTTAAGTTAACATGGAAAAAAAAGTATAATCTTTCTCAATATCAATATATAGCTTCTGTGTTTTAATTAAGCAAACATGACATTTCAACAAACTACCGTTGTATTACATTAATGAGTTGATACTTCTAACAGAGAAAGACTCGAAAATGTTTATATATGGATTAAGCATTTTATTTCATAAATTGACCCTAAAAATAAATAAACACTCATGTATCAAACATACAAACCTCAAAGCATCTAATGCAATATGCATAATTGCAACAGAAGCTTCTTGATTAATTAAACTATAGATTAAAAAAGAATTAAGTAGAAACACTTTAACTTAGACTATATATAATACTAACAAAATAACACATATAAAGATTGAACGATAATCGGACCAGTATCGCTTGATTCCCCCTTCTCGGATACATGATAAAACATATCCTTCTTCAAACTATAACGATCACATCCCATCGTCGAGGTTTGTTGCCTGAATCATGAGAACAATCATAGCGCTCCCACGCCGTCCCACAAGCGTAAAATAATATACCCTCATTTAACCGCATATGATAATCTTGAAACAAAGCCATTTTCATAGTGGACTTGTATATAGAACTACTTATGTTATATCTTATGTTGTATGCTGTTAATATATATAGTATAGTATATATAGAGATAAAATGTGAATTATATACAAAAAAGGGAGTGTATATATAATAAATTTATATATATATTCCCGCATGCAAATGCAAAAGCGAGATTTGTATGCACGTTTCTAAGAGTGACAGTGAAAGTGAAAGAAGAGAAGAAAAGAAAACACACAGGCAAAGGCATGGTGCCCTAAAGCTGTGACTCTTTTCTTAAAAAGTACCAAAAAAGAAGGGTGTCTTGTGTATTCATGTTTGAATTTTAAGGTAGTGTTTTCTACTTTTCTTTAATCATGGTATAGATAGGTTTTGGGAAGAGTGGCAGACTCAGCTAGGCTTATGTTTAAAGAAATATGATATAGTTGTCTTGAAAAAAAATAGTTAGTGGAACTTAAGATTTTTGAGAGGGTGTTGCATAATTTTTTTTATAAGTTGCCTTATACAGAAATTATTAGGAAAATCTGAGGGTTGCACATACCGAGAAAAGACATATTTTACAAAAATAATTACACTTCGTAACCTAAAATAGGTTGTGCCCCGTGCCATACTCGGCTCTCATATATGAGTCCATCCCTGAAGATAGTTAGACATGAAAAAAATCAAGGTAACAAAAAGGAACATAGCAAATGCTTAAGACACTTATAAAATTAAGAGTTAAGTACATTTTTGGTCCCTGTGGTTTGTAGCTGATTTCACTTTTGGTCCAAAAATCAAAAATTTTTTGCTTTTGGTCCGAATTTCAAGTATCGTTTCAAGTTACGTTTCACTTTTGGTCCGAATTTCAAGTTTCATTTCACTTTTGGTCCAAATTTCACAGTTGAAAATGGAGCGAATGAACCAAAAGTGAAACGAAACTTGAAATTCGGACCAAAAGTGAAACTTTTTTGAATTTTGGACCAAAAGTGAAATCTGCTACAACCACAAGGACCAAAAATGCTACAACCACAAGGAGTATTTTTTTTCTTTTTTGTGTAACCATGTTTCTGATTTTATGACCGACTAATCCTCATGTTTAAAACCTCCTGTAAAACAAAATCAAACTATGTAAATCTATCCCTTTTTAGAGTTTGTTGTGGCCACTTTATGATTGTTTGCATCCATCGGAATTAGCTCACACATGTTTAGTTGGTCAAAAAAAATAAGTCGAGAATATCTGTGCAAATCGGGTAAAACCACATAAATTATATGTAATTTAAATATGTGAGGTTGTAACTTCAATTTTCTTCGGTAATTAACACCCATATCTTCTTACACTACACTTATGTCCGCGATAGAGCTTAATCTCAACCGATAAGTTGCTAAACACCATACTCGTAATACACATATCATTATACCAAAAACTCATTGATAACATATATTTTTTTGTTTCAAAATAATTGACTGTCAAAGAAATATACATTGTTTAGGAAAAAGGATAATCATTAATTATTTCTATTACTTTTTGTAAAATGATAATTTTACACATAACTAATTAAATAACTATTTCATTATAGTGCTAATGATAACCCACGTTGAGGGCAGGTAATATGATAAACCCGATTAAGATTCCATATCTAGTTTTAGTAGTAGATAATTCATTTGAAACAATCTGAGAATGAAACATGGACATAAATTTGAAACAAAAGGGTCGGAGTATGTATATTTGAAAGAGGATAGCTTGGCTACAATTTTTGTAGCCAACTGGCTACAATCCTTCACAAAAAATACATAAAAAAATCATTCAAGGACCACAGGAAGGACTCAGGGGTTATCAAAGCTTCGGAGTTCTATTCCTTCTTTCGCATTGTCTTTTTCAATGGAAAGTAAGCACTATTCTAAGATGCTACGAATGAAAAAAAGTATCTTGAAATAGTCGATTTAGTAGCCTACTTTGACCCACTTTTTTAGCTACCGAGCTTCAAACCCCTAATATGACATTGAACTGACTGACTTACTTGCTTAACGCGTATGTTCTATCTTGAAAGCCAAAGACTAACATAGGTGCTTCCTATATCGTCATGAATACAGATTGAGAGAGATGGTGACCCAAACCTAGGCTGTGACGCTTCCTCTTGAGTACACAATTCAGACTTGAAGTTCGTTTACACAGTACGAGAAAGATGACTCAGGCACCTACGATTTGTAGTACAAAATTATAGTCAATTGGCTAAAAAAATGTAGCTAATATATTTGTTGGATTGTGTGAGTTGGATTAGCTCAAACACGACTAGAAGTGTGTGAGCCTATTGGGGGCACACACATTAAACACATAGAATGCGTTTTATACTTCACGTAAATGTTTCTAATGTAAACCTAAAGACCAAAAATGACCAAGACATGATCCTAAGGTTGTCCTAATGTTGTAGCCAGCCAAGAAGGATCTAGAGAATGTCTAGGTTCAATGATTCTTGGAGATAATAAGAGAAAAGAGTTATGATAAGGTTTAAATAGGTTTTTGAGTGTTATCATGATTAGGGGTTCAAAGGCTATATAAACCATCACCCCTTAGTCATAACTCACGTCCTACAAAACCCTAGAAACACTCCCAAGTCAGTTGCAATATCCCTCCTTAATCCCTTACAGCCGGAATTTACAATCCCTAAATTAAGGTTCTCCATTATCGCTTCTCTTTTTTTGTTCCCCCCCCAAACCTTTTTTTTTTCCTGTCTATTCGTTGTCCCTTTTAACGGGGTTTTCAGTGTGCATCTGATCCTACAAAGTTCATTGAAGGTTGTATTTAATCTTAGGTTTTACTGGTTCTCAGGCGTGACAATAAGAAGAAACAAGTTTAGGGTTGGTTTTGGTGAATTTCGGTTGAATCTGTCTAATTCGGTTACAACCGAATTCGGTTAAAACCCTAAGCTCAAATCTGTAATTCGGTATAAGGTGTTTGGGACATTTTTGGTACTTAATTCAGTTTCTATTGGTATACCTCTTGGGGGTTAGGGATATACATGTGTTTGCTGCATTAGGGCTTTTCGTTGGAATGTCGTTTGTGTGTGCACTCGTAGATGGTGACCACTTAGTCATTGTCTTCATTTATTTGCTGGTGTCTTTAATTGGGTATGTTTTCCATTGTACAACATTTCATTCCTTTTGTGTTTTATGTATGTTATTTGTTTTTACTACGAACTTCGATCATATATCCACTGCGTTACTAGTAAGAGTTAATTGGTTAAACTTGATTGTTAAATTCCAACTTTGCTTGTTCCGCAATGTATATATACAACGCATTAGTATAAAAATTATGAACCAAAACAAAATTTAAGGGGGTGCTTGGGAATACTAGTAGATGAGAACCCCAAAGTGCTTTCATTGGGGGACGCAGCATCCTGATACATTATACTATGCACAAGAACTTTTTGATGGCTATTTTATGAAAACAAAAATATAAATAAGTGTCATTCTAATAAATGATCTTCATAAAAGCTGTATGATAATGTCTAGTTGGGATGTTTCATTAAGGAGCGCTTTGAGGTGGTGTTGTATTGGATTTCATGAGATTATGTATTTTTAACTGGATAAATGACATGTGTTTCTTCAACAAAGTTCTCTATAAGTATAAATGGTGAGAGAGTTTGCTATTTCCAAGGGGGAGAGGTCTCTAGACCAGGAGATCCTAATCACCCAACACCCATCAACGATACTTACTTGTTCCACTCTAGTAATTGGTGGTACTCTTAATTTTGTGATAAAGAGAATATTACTGGAACTTGTGGAATTTTAAAATACCTTCTATGGGTGCCAACAGTTTGAAGTTAAACATTGTGTTTTCGTTGAAGATTATTAGTCTATCTTGTTATCGGGGATTCTGAATCAGTGAAGGTCATTAAGGAGTCCCTAGATGAGTTTAGTGGGTACTCTGGTCTATTACCTAGTATGCAGAAGAGCACTGTCTTTTTTAGAGGTCTTTCAAGTGCTGAGCAAAACATTCTGAAAATCATACCATTTACAGTGGAGAAGCTTCCTGTAAGGTATTTAAGTGTGCCTCTTATAACTAAACAGTTAAGTATAAGTGATTGCAAACCTCTAGTGAACAAAGTGAAAGCCAAGGTAAGTGATTGGAAGACTAAATCACTATCATATGCAGGGAGGGTACAACTTATTGCCTTTGTTTTGAGCTCTATGCAAAACTATTGGGCATTGTTTTTTTTTCTCCCAAATCAGTCATTTATGTGATAATAAACCTAATTTCTAGGGTTCCTCATGGTGCTAGGTGAAACTCACTAAAGGTAAAGCTAAGTTTCTTGGGATGCAGTTTGTAAGCTCAAAATGATCAAGTGGAGGGCTTGGTCTAAAGATTTGGGTGTTGGAATGAGGTTTTAATGATAAAACATCTATGAAATGTAGCTGTCAAAAAAGATACATTGTGGGTCAAATGGATTTATATAGAAAAGCTCAAAGGAAGAAGCATCTGGGAAGCACAATGTGACAATAAGAGTAGTGTGGGATGGAAGAATATCCTAAGTTTAAGAAATAAAATTAGAAGACATATTTGGTGGAAATTATGAAATGGAAAATCGATGAATGTAATGGATGTATTAGTATGGGTGCCAGTTTAGCCCTTTTTTGAGTGAGATTATTGATACAAGATTATCTATGTGAACCAACGGGCCTTGGTCTAAATGGTATGGAGTTTTTACCCCTCTGGCAATGTTCTCAAGTTCGAGTCTTGTCTAGGGCGGGATAGGGTATTACTCCCGCGTGCGTAGGGGAGGGTGCCTTTGCCTCTTTAGGTTAGACCAATTGTTGTGTCGGAGTCGCTACGCCTTCTAGGCTACGGGGCCATGTAGCCACAATTCAATTTAAAAAAAAGATAACTCATATGGAGTGACAGGCACTTAATAATAATGCAATGTAGAGAATTCATTCATGAAGAAAAAATCGGGGGGGTCGAATTATGGCCTGATAGAATAGAATAATGACTTTTAATGAATTCAGGAAAGATCAAAGTTCCCTATCCTAATGAGATGAAATAAGTATAATGACAGTACTTGGGTATTAAGGATTGTAATGGTCATGAGAAGAACTTTAAAATAAGTAATGTGTGGGAGGATATGAATTTTAATGAAACAAAGGTTGATTGGCACCCTTTGGTTTGGTTTGCACAGTCAATTTCAAGACATGCTTTTGTCGCATGGCTAGCAATTTAGAAGAGACTTATGACACAAGATAAGCTACTGATATGGAGACCAAATGAAGATTTAAAGTGTGACTTTGTGTAAGAAATGCAATGATTTACTTTAACACCTGTTTTTTAAATGTAATTTTTCGAGGCCCGATTTTGAATGATTTACTTAAATGCTAAAAGTGAGATTATCTGAATGCGTGGGATCAGATCATTTTTGAGATGAAAGCCTTACCTTTAAACAAGAACATATGGAGCATTGTGAGAATGATTGTTTGTAATGCTGTTGTGTATTATATCTGGCAAGAGAGAAATAATAGGATCTTTAAGAATGAATGAAATAAGGGAAACAGATCACTTTTCTTAAACATAAGTAAACGAGACAGTTGGGTAATGAAGTTGAAGCAATTAAGTGAAGGATAGTCCAATACTGTCAAAGAAGTGGAGGAAATGGAATATCAAATTGCAAAGAGGCTAGGAAATGGTAGCATTTTATGTAGAATTGTATGTTTTGAATTTTTGTTGTATAGAGTTTCTATGTTTTTGTTGATTCTGTTTTCAAGTTTACTTAAGAAACTGGAATGGAATGCCATGTGGTTAGGAGAACGACTGTACAATTTATAAGCAATTTAAAATTTTCAACCCTTTCAAAATAAAAATCAGTGAAACTGCTTTCTTTTCCCATGGCTGTTGTTGCGTTTTTTTTGCGGCGATTATGTACATCGGGGTAGTTTCTACAATTTGTTGTCTATCGAAACTACCACAATAACTGTTATGTTACACTAGATTCTTAATCTGCCTAACATTATTTCGTAAACTGGCCTATGTAATGAATGTTTTGCATCTTTGTTTTCTATTTTTAGTATATGAGGTACAGCTCCTGTACATCTCTCATTCATTAAGATTTTGCTTATATTTTTCTTCAAGCATAAACCAACTTTTATGCAAAAAGTAAAGTATTAATAGCAATAAATTCTTTTTAATCAAAAAGGCTTTCGCATATTTATTTGTTTACATATGTGACGGGGAAGATGGAACTTCCCCTTTTTGCCACTAAAAATAAAAAAAACCGGCGATCGGGTTTTCACCTTGGAGGACGCACCATATTTGTCAGGCTATAAACCTGCTACAAACTGAAAAAAAGTCATCGCTACTTACGTTACCTAGCTAGCGTACATGTTCCAACTTTCACAAATAGTTTCCGACGACAATGATCGTGAGGGAACTTTTGTTCTAGTTTGACCAAAACCTTGACCCAATATTTTAGTTAAAACTTTAGTGGGGTATTTTCCAGCCAAGGTTTCCTCAACGACTTGTCCTCGAGGAAAAGAATTGACTAAGTTTGACCTTTTTACTAGTGTGATTAGCGTTAATGATAGTTGGGAGTGACGTGTCATTTTTGAAGTCATCTATTCGATTGATGATGAAATGGGAAAGATTAAATGAGGTGGAAGAGGTTATGCAATATAGCATATAGGCTTCACAAGCCGACAAATGATCTTTGTCAATATCAACGGTACACAGAATATTTTCTCGGATGATAAGATGTGCCGTTTTGAGATAATGACAAATCTCTTCAGTGAAGAGATTTTATGGATCATCTAATCGCAAATTTGTAGCCGTTGAG
This sequence comes from Tanacetum coccineum, assembly GCA_026074375.1. Lineage (NCBI taxonomy): Eukaryota > Viridiplantae > Streptophyta > Magnoliopsida > Asterales > Asteraceae > Tanacetum > Tanacetum coccineum. Next base: position 11,915 of record BQNB010071238.1, on the reverse strand, counting down.
TCACTTTTTAGTGATATTGTATATGATGGTGGTAGGATGAATTGGTTTGGTATAGAGAGGATGATTGGTTGGATTATTGTTGTGATCGATGATCGTCATAATGGACCATTCATTGTTATAGAAACAATGTCCTTCAAAAGGAAGATCGAGCAATGTTCCAATAAGGTACCATATTACTGATGCACTGTTTGTTTTCCATGTATTTCATAAATAGATGATCCAAAAACGTCGACTTGTACGACTTGAATGCCCTTTAAAAATCTCTCAATGAGGAATTTTATGGGTAAGATAGAAGTTTCCACTAGAAGTGGAAGAAGTGGAAGAATGTTTGAAATCTTACATTTTTTATTCTTTAATTTTAGGTATACCAAAATTCTTTCCATCTTCATTCCCTTATCTCCAACCTAATCAACACATACCAACTCGCCGGAAATTGATATGGTTTGTATTCCCAATAGTATATCATGGTTTGTGTTTGTTTTTTGGTGAGTTTCTGGTTTATGTAACTGTATTTATATATCTATGATGTGAGTAATCAAAAATGGGCTTTGTCTTTTGAATTTTCTTTCCGGTGATAACTAAATATTCTTAGATAACAAGTGTCGGTTGCCACACAAGGATTATAGATTTTGGGGGTGGCGCTGACTGTTAAATGCTTTTGTGTGGTGTATGAATGAAAATAGTGATTTAATGTGTGCTTTGATTGAAGGAAAAGATTGAGGTAAGTTTGGGTATTTGGTTAAATCCGGATTAATAAAATGATTGTATGTGACAAAAAGTTTGGTTTAACAAAAATAAATTCAAAGGTTTTAAATTTAATGGGGAAGTACAGACGGTATATAGTAATTTTAACTTATGAAACTATACCAGGGCCATGTCGCTACATTTTTGAATTCTTAAAGTAACCTATACTTGGTATATTTTGGTCAAGCCTTAAATACAATTAATGAAATTACTCAATTAGGAAGGCTTCTTATCTACCTGTAATTATAACTATCTATCTTTGATCTTTTATCTTCTTGAAATTTTGTGGTTACCTTTCCACACACCACATTCAGGTGTGGTACAACATACTTGGATATATTGCTTTTCAATTTCACGACCCTTTGCTCTTTCCCCATTCTCTGAACGAGTTAATTACATTTTTGTCCTGTGGTATGGCCCAATATTGCTGTTTGGGGAACCTTTCTTTTGACATATTGCAGTGATGGTTCCTATTTTTAAGTTTCCATTGCAAAATTTGGTACCCGGTGGCCAGGGAACCAAAACCTGCAATTTGGGTCAAACCACATGACCAATAATGCGAACCTAAAAGGACCAAACCTGAACCCAAACTTGGAAATATAGGGATCATTCTAACTGCAATTTCGATAGTTGTTAGGGTCCCTAACCTGCAATTTGGCCAATAACCATAGGGAACAAAAGTGCAATTAACTCTTCCCTGCTGAACACACTTTATTATTAATAACTTTTTAGATATAAAGTGTGGCCTCGTCTTTTCAGATATGATATAATCGTTTGCGTTAAAAGACTTTGTTTGCTGAATAGAAGAAAATTAACATTCCCTAAAGAATTTTAGTTAATGGTTTAAAATAAAATCAAATGTACTAATCATTAACTAATTGTACCATTTACACGATGGAAGAAGGTCAGCGTGGATGGAAGAAGTTTGCATCTAAACCTCTACAAACTAAAATTTCCAAAACTGCTCTACAATTACCATAACACATGGTCCTGTGCCCTAAACAACCAAGCAAAGATTAAGCCACCACCATGCGATTTCATGGGTGGTTTCTTGATCGCAAGCCTACATGAGATTGGGTACCAGAATGTCAATGCAATGCCTAATCCTCAAGCCCAGTAGTGATAAGGCTTTGAAGAAACGGGGGAAAGCAAACCCGATATAAAGGAAGGTAAAACCTCTGAAAATGATTCTAAATCGCCATTCGGGTAAACTTTGGCATTTACGGGGGTTTATTCTGCTTACATAAGGCACGCTCCAACGTTGTGTAGACTACATGTCTGGTAGATTTGGAAAGCTGCAACACAACTAATAACAATTGAACATATATAGAGATACCTAATAAATGGCTTTGACAAGTGGTTGAGTGAAGGGTGGTTGAGATGAGCCGCTAAGCTGTCCTCCAATGGACTGATACTGCCAATCCACTATAAGTATTAAGTCAGTGCTGAATTTACATTTTTATGGCTGTTATTCAGATAAAGAAGTTTTGCTAACCTTGTTTCCGAATGACCAATATCCAACAATCGAAATGAGATATGATGCTACAATTCCTTTCCACATGGGCTTGGATGATGAACGACTTGGGGTTGATCGCATTGTACCCTATAATGATCAAGAACATAACGATATTTAATATCCCACACATATATGATTCAGTTTTGACAGGATCATGCCTATCATGGTACGGTTGTTAACAAAATTACCTGGATTTCTAACACAACATTATGGCCTCTAAAGACAACGGCAATGATCCCAAGTGCATTCACAGACTACTATTCGAACAGTGACTAGCTTCGATGTAGAAACGCTTGTTGGAGGATGGTGAAGTCGTGTAGTACGCAACGAATACTGTTTCGAACTAGTTTGTGTGACCTTTACTTTTGGAGAAGCAGACACGGGTGTTTAAGAATTCACACGGGTGTAATAATTTTTAATATCCTTCATATTATAAAGCCATGTTAACGTGGACGAAATTATGAAAAAAACCGGGACCACGAAGGAATTGCCCATATATTGGCGGATATCCTAGGGGTGTAGATGAAAAATGGTTTTTCGATGTCCAATAGTATACAAGAGGGTTATTGTTTTAGATATAAAAGATTATTGTTAGTTGCTTCTTTTGTGTCTTTTAGTGAGTCGGTACTGGTTGATCATAGATATTAGTGTATTAATGGGCTTATATAAATATACATTTGATTATTTGATTCATATATCGAACACACATAATCAAAATATCCACTGAACACAATTCTGGTTCCCTTTGTTTTCTTCCCACCGATTTCTCTAAACCTTTTCTAAGGGTTATTTGGTTTTCGGTTCTACTATCCAAGTTTTGATTAAAGCTTAAAGCTTAATCGCTTTCATTCTTGTTTCATCCTAGCTCGACAATCAAGAATTGTACACAAGGTGTTTGTTTGATCTTCTATTCGAAGGAATAAAAAACCCCATATGTGGTTTCGGGTTTCTGTCAATTTTGGGTTCTTGGTATATTCGTGGTGGTTGATTTGGGTTTAAATACCCTAATTCGGTTTTTTTATAATCCGAGTTATGTTACAATTTGGTATAGTTTAGTTTGTGATGTTAAGCCTTGCATTGAAGTTTAATATCGATTCGGTGGATGTGATTGTTGGTGAGCACCCTTGAGGGTTGTATTAGTCGTTAATTCGTTTTTTGATCAAGTGGCTAAAGAAGTACGCATTTTTCTTTTACTTGATTTGTATACGTGTTAGATTCATATTGCTTTTTCGTAGATCACAATACCGTGCGTACTGTAGCTTCTTGGTTAGATAGATGTTATAGTCCCAAACAGTAGGATTCACGTGCCACTCGTTTTAGCTTTATGGGTTACACGTTTTATGTTTTAATTATACGCCTAGTTTACATGCCTATTATTAAAACATATGATATGATCTGCTGCAGTTGATATTTTTATTTATGTTTTACTAGAAAAATATGACAATAATATTTAGATTCTTGCCATAAGATAAATAAAATATGTAGATATTGATCTTGAAAACTATTAAAAGTTAATATAGGTTAAAAAGGAAAATTAAAATTGTTAATTTAGCTTGTATGATTTGTGATGCATGGGGCGATCTAGGCACTTTCAGCAGGTAAACTAGTGGGGGTCTTTATGGTTCTTCATTTGGGGAAGAAAACGCACTAGCGAGTGACTCGGATTTTACATGTTTACTTGTATGCTTAATGTCATCTTTTGTATTATGAATCTTGTATGCATGATTATTTATTGCTACTAGTGTACACGCCTAAATAAATATGCCATATGTTTTAAAGATCGATTGTTAAGTTGTTGATCGCTTATGTAATTTTACAGTAGCATAATGTATGCTCCATAGTGACCAACCATTTGTTTCGTTGGGAAAACCTGTTTTTTGTTGAATTATAAGTCGTTAAACATTTGAAACTTGTTTTTCATGAAATAAAAACTGGACGCGATGGACCATAGGAAGTTACGGCTTCTTCCGCTTGAACAGACTATAAGAGATGTTTAAGAGCGGGGTTGGTTTTACGTAATTCCCTATAGAAATTAGGTTTTTAAATACGCTTCCGCCGCTGTCCTGTTTCTCCACTTCTTTCGAGTTACGATTGGAGTTACCTGTGAACCATGGCATTTAACTTCTGTGTCATTATTAAAGTTTTTTTAAATTATGTTTACAAAGTTGATTTACATGCTTCTTTGTACAAGGTTGTGTGACAACATTGTAGGTGTATTACTCATAGTAAAATTTTTAAAATGTCGAATGCCAGCCAACTAGAAAAACACGGCAATTCGCTACTTGTCAGACTTAGGGACCTACCGAACCATGGGTGTAATTTTTTTGTACTGGTTAGACCTCTATTACGATTTGTTTACAAGTTTTGCCAACTTTTGGTCGAACTTCTTAATTCGAGTATTAGCTTGGTCACGACTTTGACCTGGGGCATTAAGATGTTACTAAACATGCTCATCAGGTATACAGATTTAATACTTGCTTACTAATATTTTACCAGTATCATATACCTAAGAGTTGCATTAATATGCAAATTAACGCTCGACGCTTACTCTTGCCCCACATCACTTGTTTACGGCCCTGGTAAGACCCTTGTAATATGTGGTTGGAGGTCTAGCTTGGATCTTAGTCTTTAATTAGTAAATTAATTATGGTAGTTAATTTCTATTCACTTAGAATTTTAATTATCAGAAATACTAATTGTTTGACTTTTATATTGTAGATGGACTACCCTCAGTCGGGACAATTCGGTATTAGAAGTTTCTTGTGAGAAACAAAAAAATCTCACTGGGACCACTTCATTTGTTGGTACAGTTACAACTTACGTTTGTACTCTCAACTGAAGACAAGGTGAATTACCTTGAGATCATTATTCCTCTGCACCAGTTGCACACATTCCTCCCTAACCAATATTCAATCCTCACACTTTAATTTAACCTTTCAACCATCCTATCATTACATACCATATAACCCCATTCCCACTCACACCCCTTCCAATTACAAATTATAATAAACATTATTTTATACATCACCCCACCCATCCACCTTACATTACTCAACCACTCCCACATAAAACCCCCCCCTATCCCCTTAAACTCCAAACTCATCTTCCAAAACCAACCCCATAACAATCCCTTCATCTCATCACTTAATAAATTATTACCTTCACCCCACTGTGACCCCCCCCCCCCCCCCCCCCCCCCCCCCCCCCACACTATACTACCCCCCCCCATCTCCCTCCTCATCCCTTCCCCTCCCCCTCCCCTGTGTAACACTACATTGATATGATCCCCTCCCCCCTTCTATTGACCCCTAATTCAATACTCTATTGATTACGCTAATCTCATATCTCATAACCTCCATTGTGTGTATCATATTAGTATGTGTCAAAATACAGACTCATAGAGCAGCCTTCCAATACTCACACCTCACGCACTGTCATTCGCACTCTACCCCCTTCATATGCTTTCCTCTGTGCTCGGAGTTTAGTTACATAACCTCCATTTGTCGCAAGCAGAGAATATTATCTCTCTCTCTAGATGATGAGATTGTATAGTGTATGTATCGAGTCAAATACGTCGCAGGCTTGTCCTAGATAGAGTAGATATTCCGCGCACTCACTCTATCGTCATCACAGCACCCACCCCCCCCCCCCAAGCCCACCACAGAGACTAAATACAGTGCCGGCCGCGTAATGTGGTAAAAGGTAAAGGCAAAGTGGGTTCATGACTCCTTACAATGCACCTACATTTGCTCCTAAACCTAAACGACTCCTCCAACTCCTAGATAGGATAACCCAGCACAAGGAAGCCATTTGCCACCATTGTGGGGAAGTTGGGCACTGGAGAAGGAATTGTCACGTGGTATCTCGCCGATGTTGTGGAGTGGTGAAATAGTAGAAAGTTTATCTCTTGGGACGCTAGCATATTTCAGTTTTTTCACCTTAGTTCTATATTTTCTTTCCCTAGTAAATCTTGGATTTATGACAATGAGGTGGAAAAGGGACGCCCCCCACATTTTTTTATTTACTACTCATGGTCTACGGGGGAAGTAAGAAGGCTGAAAACAGGTGCTTTATGTCTGTTACTGTCGGCGCAGGCGATGGTCATCTTGCAGCCGTGAAGCAATTGGAACTTATCATTTAGAGCTCCCTAGTGGATTAGTTGTTGTTTTTTGATACATCTTGTCATTATGCTCCCTCTAGTATTAGAGGTGTTATTTCATAGTTTTTAAGCGTTTGTTTGACAATGGATTTATTAATCGTTTTCGGATCGATAACATTGATCATTTTTGTTTCAAAGAATTAATCTAGTTTATTTTAAGCTGTTTCCACGGATATGGTATTTTGAAATGGATATGTATTGTTCTATTACAACGATAGTTCTTATGCATGAAATCTACCAATAAAAGAGCCAATAATTAATTTAGACTCTTTCTTTGTGGCCTGTCGTCTTTTGGACACATTAGCAAGAAACGCATTGAAAAGTTGCAACATGATGGACTTCTCAATTCTATTGACATTGAGTCATTAGGAAAGTGTGTTTCATGCTTGTCTGGTAAGATGGCAAGAAAACCCTATTCACATCAAGTAGAAAGGGCTAAAGATCTACTGGACTAATTCTACACCGTGTATGTGGCCCATTTAGTATTGTAGTAAGACAAGGAGCCAGCTACTCGTTACTTTTACTGAGACTTCAGTCGTTTTCTGTTATGTTTACTTGCTGAAACATAAATATGAAGTGTTTGAAACCTTTAAGGTATTTCAAAACGGATGTGGAAAATAACATCTCGAAAGACCATTAAGTCATACGTTCTGTATCTGTGGTAGGTAAAATTTATGAAGTCAAGATCGTTTTTGTAGATCTAAAAGAGCTGGGATTTATTGCCCATCGCCTCCTAGACCTACATGCCAAAAAATATATGGGTGTCTGAGAGGAGAACATATCGAACTCACTGCTAGTACAGGTTCGATTAATGATGAGTCAAACTACACTACCAAAGTCCTTTGGGATTATGCCCTTGAGACTGCTGCATGCATTCTCAACATGGTTCCAACTAAGAAGGTTGATAAGACACCATAATGAAATTTGGCTCATGGTGGCAAGCCCTAAGCTATCTTTCTTAAAAATTAGGGGTTGTGAGGAATTTGGTAGCAGGTGGATACACTTACAAACCTGACAAAATTGATCCTAGAATCTTTTAGTGTATCTTCGTAGGATACCCAAAGGAAAACAATGGGATATTCTTTCTACAACCCATCTTAGACTAAAGTTTTGTTCGCTCGGAAATCTGAGTTCTTTGAAAATGATCTTATAGATCTGAAAGCAAGTGGGAGTGTGGAAGATCTTGAACTAATTCAAGAAGAAGATACAAATCCTTATGTAGACACTAGCTTAAATCATGAAGAGGATGATCAAGAAATTGATGAACCTTTTATGTGATATCTAATCATGCGTTGGTTCCACAAGGATAACGCCGGACCCACAGATTGATTGTGTTATTTACATCGATGCTGAAGGAAATGAGGTTAGGGGATCTATCGGGAACCCGCCCCCCCTAAATATTAAAGCTTGCATTGCTGGATCCTGAATCAAAGAAATGGCTTGATGCGATTGAATGTCGGAAAATGCAATCCATGGAAAGACAATGATGTATTGGGTCTTAGTTGAGCTTCCTCCCAATGCTAGAACCGTTGGTAGCAAGTGGCTCTTCAAGAAAAAGACTGACATGGATGGTGCAGTATACGTCTTTAAAGCTCGTCTTGTAGCAAAAGGTTTCACTCAAACCTACGGGGTTGATTATGAAGTAGAACTTTTCTGCCTGGCTACATGTCATTAGAGCAATAAGGATTCTCATAGCTATAGCCGTAGTTACCTGGACTATAGTATGGCAATCATGGATGTCAAAACCGCCTTCCTCAATGGACATCTTTCTCGTAAGAAGTTCTATTTGGACGCAAAACCTAGATGGGTTTTATGAAATCTAAAATATCCTCAAACCGTTGTATGCAAACTTAAGAGTTCCATTTATGGATCTTAAAGTAAGCATCAAGGCAATGGAAAAATAAGCGATTTTTAATGATGAAGTCAAGAAATTCGGTTTCACTCAAAACCTGATGAGCCTAAGTGCTTACCTAAAAGTTGTGGGAGTTTATGTGCTATCCTAATATTCTTTATGTCGATGATATATTGCTCATGGGAAACAATTCTAATGTTACAAGATGTAAAAATCTTATCATGAAACGAAGTTTTGCTATGGAAAGATTTAGGGGGTAAGCAGCTTAGTATATATATTCTTGGTAAATTCAAAGATCTACCGTTGATAGCGTCAAAGCTGGTTAATTGGGTTTGTGTCAAAGTGTTTACAATTGAGAACAATCACGCTTGAAAAGATTTTATATGGGAAAATTCCACCAACGTTGTGGAACGCATCCCAAATGCAAGGGGGGAACAAGATTAATTTAAGTTAAAGTCACTAGGTGCTTCTTCAACGCTTGCTAAGAAATAGCGCATGCAAAATATTCCATACGCTTTGGCTGTAGGATCTATTATGTATGTTGTGAGATGTACTCGTCCTGATGTTGCGTTCGCACAGAACATGACAAGCCGATTTCAACAGAATCCGGGTGCGAGTGATGAACACTGGATAGTATGTTAAAATATTCTTTACAAGTATCTTCGCTAATCTATTGATATGTTTCTGGTATATATGAGGTATATGGAACGAGTGCCTCAGTGTTTCTTGCTACACTGATGCTGGATTATTGACGGATGCTTGACAAACCTTCATTCGTAGCTGACTGGATTGTGTTCGTTCTAAATGGAGTGTTTGTTGTTGACTGGAGGAAAAGTTACATATACAAGTATTTTTGCAACACCTCGTTACGGATGCTGAATATATCGCTGCTTTTTGATGCATAGAAATGAGGTGTATGGAATTCGTAAATTCAATTATGGGTTGGCATTGTTCCACACAATTGAAAGAAACCCATAAGTATGTATTGTGTAATACTGGGAGAGGCATAGCAATAGCGAAAAGATGATGAGTCCTTATGGTGCAAGACATTTTCACGCAAAAAAGTTCTCTATCTTGCGAGAGACATTAGTGGTGATGTAAAGATAGAAAAGATTGACACAGATGATAATTTAGCTGACCCTTTCACAAAGGCTTTGGCATTCCCTAAGCATTCTGAATTAACTAGGAATATCGGATTGTTGCCAGCTAGTAGTTTCATGTAACTCTGTGTTTGATTAGTATTTGGATAATTTTGGAATTGTAAGACAGTTTTTAATTTCTGATGAATAAAGATACTTGAGATTTGTTTTCATTCATATAACAACTGTTATTTTATATTTGCATGTTTAATCCTTGAATGATTCATCATTCTAAATATGTTCATTGTCGGTTAACAAACAATATGGGAATATTGTTATGTAAGGCAAATATGAGTGTTGGTTATATTCATTGAATATATGGATTTGTTCCCACCAAACTCATATGTATTCACAAGGGATGCATATTGGATACCCCAACCTTCGATCATTTACTTTTGGATCCATGTCATGAGTAAAATGTCGAAAATGGTTTATAAAATTGTCCTTAGACTTGAGATGCAAGCAAGTTCTGTATGTGTGGATATCTCTCTTTGATTATAGTCAAACGCTATCCTGAAATATGGTAGTCATAAAGGCTATTTTTGGGAGTGTATGTGAAGCAGCATCCACAACACTTGTAGTCAATAAAGGATTTGTTCCTCCACTTGATATGTGCAGAAAGATACCATTGGGCCCTCTCCAGATTTAATCAGATAATTGTGTGGCCGCACCCAAAGGGTAATGCAAGATGATTCTTGATTACATTTGGTATATCTGAATTATTTCTATAACGAGAAACATAATGTTAAACTATATGGAATGACTTAGGATCCATATCCATGGTTTAACGGTATCTGTAACAAAGGGATGATTATAAAGCAAGAAATTTATAACCATTAAATAGCTGAGATGATTTTTGAAACTCTTATCTCATAATATTCCTAATGTAAAAATAATTGTGTGGGTTGCTAGACTTTGCCAATTATAGGTATAAGTGTTAGGTGCTACTCCAACTCCCAAGTGGGAGCTGTTGGGTTATGGTAGTCGGACTAGCACGAATACGTTACGAATATGTGAGCCTATTGGGGGCACACACGTTAAGACACGAAGAGTACGTTTATTAAATACTTAATATATATTTATTTATTATTAAGGATTTAATATATTTCACGATAATTATTTAACGGATTGTTAGTTTAACCGTTAAACGTTATAAACTAATTAATACATGTTAAATATAAACTAAATGGACTAAAATTGACAAAACCCGAACCTTGTGGGTGTCACTTGTTGGCTGACCCATATAGCTTATAGAAGGGGGTTTTGTGATCAATTTTAGAGATAAAGGATAAAATTTGTATTGTGATAAGAATTACGAGGAGTCCTAGTTTATTTAAAACTAGGGTTTTGAGGCTATATAAACAAACCCTATATCCCTCATAATTCATTCGATTAAAAAATCACAAACACAAATTATATACGACATAATTGAGAAACCTAAAAAATACCTACGCATGACTTTCATGAAAATTCGCATGCCTGGTATCTTTTCCATTCGTATGATATACATGCATAACGACATCCATATATCATTCATGGGTTCATTCCTTTTTTTTGCTTATGTCGGCAGAATACAAACAAGTTGCATGAATTAAAATTAATACGTGTGAAATGAAACAATTATCTTTTGAGAGATTCTGAGTGGCTAGGGAGGGTTGTGTATTGCATCACTGGGTCCATGATGTCAGTCTTCAATATCAGAATCATCTTTGTGATTACCGATAGATTATGTATTGACCCGGTTTCTGCCTAGGGTTGTATGGAAGGCTTCTTTCTTTTCACCCTTTATCCTTATAATTCTTTTTCATTCTTCAACCCCTTCAGTGCTTACCGAGACTTCATGACTAGTACCTTGTTGGGTTTGTTTCAGCACTAGCTCCATCTCAGTCGGCATTATTCCCTTATTCTCACTTTAGTCATTTTTTCAATCATACCTAGGACTTCTACTCTATCTAATGGAGTGTTCCTGGGTAGATCTCTCCAGTTCTGGCTGGATCATGGAACGAATATACCTAACCTTAACCGCCTTATAACTCTTGGAGAAACAACAGTTGGTCGGTCTTTGGGGTATTGCCATGAAGATCCATAAAACCATTCGATAAAAAAATCAATCAATGTGTCTGAGAAATCATTTAAGACACATTGAGTGTTTTCAGAATTACCAAAATGCTCCCCCTACACATATGCACCATTTTATAAAAGAGTTTAGCACATGCGAGGTCTGGGAACACACTTATAGATAGAATATCGTATCCATTATTAATCCGTATTGATCACTTTTTAATCACTATTCTCCCTCTCAAAAATTGCATATGTGTTTACTATTTTTTACAATGAGTGAATTAAAAACAAGTTAATGTCCGGAATTCACATGAGTCTACCTAAGTCTTGAGAGAACAGGAGTGCATGCAGAATAAATCATATTATTATACTCCCCCTCAATTACAGAATAAATTGAAAACTTGGAGTGGAAGTTTGTTGAGCACACAATTTTGAAAAAAATTT
>BQNB010071237.1:0-30198 GCA_026074375.1 Tanacetum coccineum | reverse complement strand
ACCTTGAGGACAAGGTGGTTTCGAAGGAGTAGAGAGTGTTACGCCAGTGTCACAGGAGGATGAACGGCCCGAACGGCCCAAGAGGGAGAAGTTCAAGCCCGTATGACATAAAGATTATGTCATATAATCTATCCTTATTTAAGTGTCATTATTTAAAAATGTCTTTATGTTTATTTATGAAAGTCAATAACTTGTGTTAAGAAAGTTTAAAGTCAATGTTTATCTTGTAGTCAAAAGTCAAAGGTCATAATAGCCATAATAGGCTCATGTAGGGGTGGCAATTTCTGACCTGACATGAAACCCGACCTGAAACCGACACGAAAATTAAAAGGTTCGGGTTGAGTCTAAATAGATTTCGGGTCGGTTTTGGGTCAACCCATCTAACCCGTTTATTAAATAGGCCAGGTTTGGGTTGGGAATAAATTAATCGAGTCGACCCGCCAACCCATTTAAGATTTTTTCCTTAAATTAAAAATTATATATATTATTATACGGGTTAAATGGGCGAAATGGGTCCACCCACATACCTATTTAATATGTTTAACTCGTGTAATGTGTCAACTTTTTTATATAAAACGGGTTAAATAGGTCAACCTGAAACCCGTTTAACCTATTCATCCCGTGTAACCTATTTAACCCGCCAACACAAGTATATATACGGGTTAAATGGGTCAGGTTCGGGTTATGTTTAAACATGTTAGGGTTGACATAGTTGACCCGATTATTTAAATGGGTCAGGTTCGGGTTAAGGTTTTCTGACCCGCCAACATGTTAACCCGAACCTGCCAACCCAAACCCGACTAGAATTGCCACCCATAGGCTCATGGCCTATTTAGCTATTATAAATACTCTTGTACTATTTCATTATAATCAATCAAGTTAAAGATCAAAAACCTCTAATCTTCTCTTCTCTCTTCTGACGGAGCTACCACACGCTTGAAGTGGTGCCCAATCCCGATACAACCCCAAACCGGGTCGTATCAAGGCCATATTATCCAATAATGAGCCATAAGAGACAAACACCATAATCAACTCGGGTTTGGTGATAACCTCTTTGGAGAGAATTTGATCTAAAAAAATCATTGTAGGTTCAATACACGGTGGAATTTTCGCCAAAGCACATGAAATGACATTCTTCACTAACTCGAGTGTCACACCCCGCTAAAGCAGAAACACGAGGTGCGACGTTTCGGAGACATCGCATAAGATAGTAGATTACACCATACTTAGTTAAAAGAAATTTAATATACAATGTTACATAAGATACAATTCTTGATGGGAGAACATTTGTCTTTAAAACATCTTGGCCAATGGATAACTTTGATTTCAAGTATCTTCACTTTGTAAATGTTGATCACCTAAAAATGATACTCGAAAAGGTCAACATAAAGTTGGTGAGCTCGTAGGTTTAGAGTGTTAACCCAATTGTTGTGCCAGAATTTAAAGTGGGAAATAGTGCAATACAATGGCAGAGTGCAAGCAGTATAAATAGTATTCCATCATCAACATAACAAGTCATATCATGTCATAGCATTTCAGTCAAATCAACCAGTCATTCGTGACCCAAGCGCTTATAGATTTTCAAACCTATCGCCTACCAGCTGGAGCTACACAGTTGGCTAAGTAGTTGTATGAAGAGTTTGTAACATGGTCATCATAGATAGATCATGTATATGAGGACTTCAAGTACGCAAGTATAAGCACATATGAATATTGTCCAAAAGCATAAAGATAGTTTAACACAGTTGTAAAATAGTTTTAAAAGATTTGAGTATCATTTTCCCCCAAGGAAAATTGGTTCAAAAGTGGGGCTACGAAGACTCACCTTAAATAAAGATGAAAGTAGTTGTAATAGATGATCAAGGAATAACGTGCAACGGTGCCCGACCACGACCTATTAATAAAGTTTTATTTTAGAGATATGCTATATGAGAATGAAATGATGCATATGAGGTTTTAAAAGGATTTGTATTATTGTTGTAAAAGATTTTGTATCATTGTTTGTGTGGTGGTTGATAAGTTTGACTCGATGAACTTATGTCAAAGTACGATACATACATACGTATATGTATTATATAAGAAATTAAATAGAAAATCCAGGACTAAATAAAAAGTAAGTAAATAAGAATTAATTAGATGATGAGTAAACAAGAAATAAGTAAGTGAGAAATAAATAAATGAGAAATAAATAGATAAGAAATAAATGTATAAGCATAAACGGATACAAATTACATAAATAAGAATTAAACATGTTTTGGAAATTTACCCAATCTCCAAGTTAATTAGATAAGACATTCGTGATGTAAATGTTAATAATGTTTAGTCACACATATTAAATAATAGAAGTTTTATATAAAATTATATTTTTCGTCTTCTAGTCGGACATTAAAATAATATTTTATTATTTTGTCTTTTTGTCGAGTTAAGAAAATTACTTAGTATCATGTATATGAGTATGTAGATTAGTTCATTTATCAAGTTTAAGTATAACAATTATTTATTAACTATAAAATAATATTTAATAAAATAATGTGATTTCGTCCTTTTTGTCGGATTTTAAGAAAATAAGTTTTACAAAATATTTTCCAAGTGTAAAATGTTCATAAGATTTTTGCATGACCCGTTCGTTTATAGTTACTTTCCAAAGTCATAGACTTTATCAAAACACTTTTTCTCAAAATAATCAGTTTCTGACAAAATGCCAAATCACCACGTTTTCGCTACGTTATATCAAAACATATTTCAATTGACTAATTTAACTATCCTAAACCTATATGAGTTCGAATTCAATAAGTCGATCAATAGTTCGTTTTAGAAGTCCAAATCATTTGTTTTCACTCATTGGGCCAAATAGCCCAATGTTAACCCAAAATTACTACTGAAGTTTTTAGCCCATGAATTTAGCCCAATACAAGTTTACTAGTTAGCCCGAATATACATAACCAAAATATCCATTAAGTTTAATAAGTCGGAATACTTAAGATAATAATAATAAGCCAGAAATGAAAATAAGTTGTATGATGTATATAAGCTTATGAGCCAAGCTTAAAATGCGTTTATTAGCTATTGGACCTTATAGCCCATTATTAGTCCAATGATATTTAGACCATTTTCGAGTCCACTAAAATCAAGTTTTAAGTCCAATTAAGGTCCAACTAGTTAGCCTAATTATAAGTTAAATGTTTTAGTCCATTAGTTATTTTAAATAAGTCTGGGATTTTTGGTTCCTACTTTCGAAGGTTATTGTGAAGTATTTTGCAAGCGTGAGAAGATATGTTGCTGATTTCTAAGCATGTTCCCCCGAACGAAGAATCATTAAGACCAAATGTCAATTATCAAAGTAGCATTCGTATTTGGTGTAGGTTTACTACATATTCTAGTGTGCACATAAACGTCAAACATAGAAGATCGTTCTCGTTACATCAAAGTTTTGGATCTGCTCAAGATAAGGGTTATTGGTTTAGGGGGAAGCTGATTCAGAAACTTCATCAAAAAGAAGTGTATGAAGAAAGCTTTTCAAGGCATGCAGTATGAATTAGGAGGGGAGGGGGGAAGTTAATCCAGTTCATACATATTACAATGGTTCTTCAACAAGTAAAATACAAAGAAGATTCAAGCAGGGGTACAAGTATAAAGACTAGAAGACAACGAAGTCATCTTGAGCATTGAAAGCACCTTGGAAGACGTCATTTTATTTGTATTTGTACTTGTTAGGAACATTGTAAGTAATTCTGTATGTCTTCACATTGGGGAAGATTGTTAGCCTCAAAATATGAGCGTCATTACGAAATTACATTAATTATCCATAGCCTTGACACGTAGGGACTAATAATGACAATATGTATAAGATAGATGTGTCAAGGGCTATAAATACCCCCTCCTTACTTCCAAAAAGGGGTGAGGTTCATTTAAAAGGTGTATTATTCTTTCTTTCTTAACCTAATACACCATCTATCCTTTCTTTTTCTCAATACTATCTCTCATGTAGGGGTGTAAACGATCCAAGCTTCTAACGAGCTACTCGAGCTCGAGCTTGTCTTACTCGAGCTTGAGCTTAATACTTACGAGCTCGGGTCGATCTTGAACAAATATTAGTGCTCGATTAGTTTGACGAGCCGAGCTTTGAAAAATAATATTTGGCTCGGCTCATTCGAAAAATCGTTTAAATATCACGAGTCGAACGAGCTACTCGAGCTTAACAAGCCAACACTTAATATATAAATTTTTAGGCTTATTTTATTTTAAAATTTAAAATATATTTTTCTAGTATTATTAATATTCAAGTTGTAACTTAATATTTTATTTTTAAGTTACATATTTACTTGAAGGTAAACCTCCTCTTTTTTCTTATACTTTGTTTTATAGGCTTTTTATTTTTCTTTCTCTTTTCTCTCTTTCTATGTGGGATGTGTTTTTTTACTCTTTTTTGAACATGTGTTATTCTTTTTTATTTCCATCTTCTATATCTAATACGTATATTATTTGCTTTTTAGTTATTTATAGTTTTTTAAAACACCTAAATGATAACTCTCTTAAGTTAAATACACTTATTTATCTTACCTAAACTTATATAAAGCATATGAATGTGCGTTTTATTTTGCATAAATGTCAAGTGATTTAAGTTTACACACTTTTGCTTTATAGAATGATCTTTTAAACATGTTTCAATCAAATTATATTGATTTATAAACTTGTAAAAAGCATTGTAATTCTTCTGGTAAACGAGCCAGTCACGTATAACAACTATAGACATGACATACATCATGTATTATGGAGTATCAAAATAAAATTTAAACCAATTTGATATTTGATGAAGTTGAGTGTGACATTGAGCTAATAAGGGTTATGTTATCTTTCCCTCTTACGATGATTCATGATATAAGTTACGTGCTAAAATATATGATTTTGAATGAGTACTCGTATAGTAAAAGTATAAATCACCCAACGGTGTATTTTTATAAGATGATCATAACACATCTCAAGCGATATATAGTGTTGCTTAATTTTGATGTCTAATGTATATAGTTTATCGAAAATAGACGCTATTGTGAGGTAATGTATATGAAATGCTTGACACTTGATAGTATAGGTTTAGTTAACAAATTTATAGTAAGGTTACGAAAGCATATACATAGAACACAAAACAAACGTTACATACTACTAAAACGATAACAATTGATGTTTAACGTTGCAAAAAAGTTTAAATTAGATAAAAAAAATAATCTCAATTGCTTATTCCTTAAGGTTCTTAATCTTACTTCATATTTTATCATAACTTTAAGTCGATGTTATTATACTAAGCTTTTCTAATTCATGTAATCATAACTTTTTAGTTTCATTTGATATTATGTAGCCTTGCGTGTGACGGAAGCAATTGAAGAAAGACGCAACACCTAAAAATGAAGCTCTCTAACAAACACATGGTTTGAGAATATTGCAACTATCTCATTTTTGAGGTGCCAACACTTGTGGAATAAAGAAGAATAATTCAGAGTCTACTAAAGAGGATCACTTTTTAGGTGCTTACCTCTGTTGATAATGATGTGGATTTGGGTACGAATGAAGGGATCTCAAACTCGGCTGATAAGGGAACCAGTAATGTTAGTTCTAGTAATACTCCTATTGGTAAGAAAATTGATAAAATAGAACGACAAATTTGTGAAGGTAAACTTATGTTTGTGGATGATGACGAGAACCCTCTTGTTCCTACGGGTAATGTGGATAGTGATAGTGAAGTGGAAGTGCTTTTTGATGAAACTGCTAACTTAAGGCTTTCAACGAGTGGTAAAGATGGAAGTGATAAAGGTTATGGTACTAATAGCTTGTTGGAACAATGGATGGATTCTTATCCTGATAATGATGATTACGACCCGTATGATGACGATATGTCCGAGCACCTTCACTCTATTTGTGATGATCTTGATATCACGGTCCGTGGCAGGAAGAAGAAATAGAATTTTTTGATGTTTGTTGAGTCAATTGTAATTTATGTTTAGTAGTATCCTCCTATGGAGTAGTTGTGCTTGTTATGTTCGCTTTTTGCCTATGTAACGGGCTGAGAGTGGGATTCACCCGCATCCTTTGTACTGAATCATTTTTTTGGAGTAATACATTTACCGGGAAAACCCTTTACCTAAAAAAACAATCTCATTTTTGTTTTAAAATTAAAAATATATAAAAGTTTAATAATCTTTTCTTTGCTAAATAGAAATACTTACAAAAAAAATAAGAATAGAGTTTGAAATATCAAAAGAACAAGAGAAATTGAAATATAAGAGGGACATGGTTAGTAGACTTATCCCACATCGCTTGAAGAGGAAAACTTCCAAGAGAAAAAGCTCTATATAAGCAAAGCCCCACCCTATTTTAAAACTTAATTAAGCTTTAGATGTTATTAAACATTAATATTGTCTTCTTAAACAATATTTGTCGAGCTTATAAGTTATAAATTAACTTTAATTTGAGCATTAAAACAATTTTTATAATTGTAAATGAGCTTTCGAGCTCAAGCTTGAGTTAATAATCGAGCCTATCAAGCTCAATCTTTTATACGAGCATCTTAAGCCTGAAAGTTAATTTATTGAAAGTGTACAAAAAAGGTAAAATATCTTAAACGAGCTTCGAGCTCGAGCTCGAACAACAAAAAAATATTCGAGCTCGAGCTCGAGCCAATTTATAAAAGTTTATTCGAGCTCGAGCCGAGTAGTTAATAAACGAGCCTAGCTCGTTTAGGCCAAAACTCGACTCGGCTCGGATCGTTTACACCCCTACTCTCATGGCTTCATACTTGTTCCCCCGACCTCCGAATCATGGTTATATTAGTGAATTTTGTGGTTAACAATTATATTATAGAATTTGTTTTTTATATTTAATAGAGTTTATTTCTTGGGCGAATGCAATCGTGTTATATTTAAATTGTAAAAACTATAGTTTAACACATCGATAATTTTTACAAAAAAAACAGTTTTATTTGAGTCAAATTCAGATTTCTCAGCCACTTATTCAAATTAAGATGAAAATCAGATTTAGACTTATTCTACCGCATATTCAGATTCAGAGTCTTTTAATAAACAAACAACATCTTAATCAGACACATAGCGCACATGAGTTATTATTTCATGGTTTGACTATCGAAGTGATAGTGCGTCTATAATTGTTTCATGCGGGCCCTTAATTGTTTTCATGCGCGCCTCCATTTTGTCGTTTTTGTGCTTTTTTATTTTTATCATGCGCACGCCTCATTTTTTTTTTTCATGCGCGCTTGAGTGCACTGCGCGCCTAGCCTACGTTTGGCCTTTTGTGTTTTTTATTTTAAACGAAGCGAACATAAAATATGTATCATGTGTGCCGACGCATTTTGAACACATATCCACACCAGAGGCAGAGGTGTTGATGAACAGGGACGGAGCCAGTGTGGGGGGTGTGACACCCCGAGAATTTCCGTTCAATAAATTAGCCGTTTCCGTTTAGTAACTTGAATTTTCGAGGTTTCGTTTAATATTTACGTGTAACCGGGAAGTATTCCCGCTCTTATCTGAGAATCGTCTCCGGGAGCGAACCGGGATGCCTAACGTTGTAGTATTTTGGCAATAACTGCGTTTTTACATTTTTTGGCAATATATAAAATTTCATAATTTTCGGTGATACCGTTATTCGTTTCGTTACTTGCGTAAATCGTGGTTTACTTATAACATGAGCTTTTGCATGCAAGACTTGGAAATTAAATCAAATGGGAAGCACTAGCCAAATAAAATGAATAAAATTCACTTTGGTCCCCTCCCCATGCATGCATACTTCCAAACCAACATCACATGCACCCTTGGTGAACAAGTTTGAATTCAAATCAAATAAAAACAAGCCTTAATCACATGTTTTGTGCCAACTTGAATTTGATTGGAGGATCAAATTGGTCCCCCTCCCCCTCCTTGTCTCTTGTCCACGGCACACACACACACTTTTAGTGTGTGAAGTAAACTTGTGTTATATAAATTTTGTTGCTTCCATTATTTCATTCATAACACACACACTTGTATTTTTAGCTTTCTTTTTCTCTTTTGCTCTCCCTCTTCTCTTAAAACCCACGGCCAAACCACCCTTTATAGGGTTCCCATTTTCTTTGATTCTTTTCAAGATCCAAGTGTTCTAAGTTCATTTTCAAGGGTTTCTAAGGTAGATCCAAGTATTGGTTGGTTGATTTTCAAGGGTTTCTCAAGATTATAAAATTAGGGTTTCTAATTTTATAAGTGGGTTTTATAGATCTAGTCATTTTGGGAATAGATCTTGTGATTCTCTACTTGTTTCTTCATTCTTGTAAGTATTTCTTGGTCATCTCTTGTTTCATTTCTTTTATTCTTATGAATATTGTTCAAGTTTAAGAATCCATGTGTTTGTGTTACTTTTCTAAAAAGAAATGACAAAAGTAACTAAACACTTTATAAAAAGGAATTATTATGTTGTTGTTTATAAGTTATGGTAAGAATGGGGGGGGGGGGAGTTAAAAGTGTGTTGCAAACAATAGAGAATGAATGATTAGGTAGATTAAGTGTGGTTTTTGCTGGTTGGTTTTGTTAGATGGTCGGATTAGGCTAGAATAACACTATTGTGCGTTTGAATGGATTTTTGGGAGTATTTATGAAAAGACATGTTGCGGATCCGAATTTGTTTTGAGGTTTTGAGCAACCTAAAAATGTCTTCATTATGCGTAAAAGTAGTTTTTGAAGAGCTTGTTTCGAATAGATAGTTTTTCACATATCGCAATTTAAAATCGGACTTAAAACGGCCAAGTTATAGCCAAATGAAACTTGAAACATTTTTCGGCAAAACCCAATGAATAGTGTGCTGATGTGAATAGTAAAATGGGTATTCGGACACTTTCGGATATTTTTGGACTTTCTAAACACCAGCGAAACATATAATAACACATATATATAGATTAGCATCATTCGAAAACGTCATTAACGTATTTTAGGAAAAGCGATAAAGTTACTAAAAATAGTAAGTTTGGTAAAACATTAGCGGATCAGACTTGGAAGTTTAGCGATTATGGATAGTTAGCGCATTTTGAAAATATGGAAACTTAACAAATATAGGGGACGGTGTTAACATCTTGGAACTAAAAACTTTCCTAAAATAAAAACTTTCTAAAAGTAGTAATTTTTGGATAAACGCCAAGACTTGACGAAAGACTTTATAATTTTATTTAGTTATACTTTATTAAACAAGCTAAAGCACAAACACATATGGATGTCTTTTCTCTTGAAAGCGTGTCGTACAAGTTTCGGTTATCTTTCGTTTACCTAAGACGCATCATTTATTTAGGTCGCGTGTAGGATTCTTTGGCTTTATTTCTTCCTCGTTGATTATCGATTCACCACTTGCTTAAGGTGAGTTCATAGCACCACGTTTTACCTATTTTCAAATGCTTAATACTTTGGGGTGAGAAACATTGTTTTCTTTTAAAATTGGACACAAGTTCTTAACATGAGTTTTACATGTTTATGTGTTGCCTAAGTTGCTTACAAACCACTATTACCCGAACTATCATGAACCATTAGTCACCTATGGCCAATTGGATTGGTTAAGTGAGCCCGAATGCGTAAATAGATCTATTGGGACTAATTACCCCTATCTGGTTTGGTTCTAAATTAGCTGCGAACAAACAGATATATGCCATGTCGATTGTGCGTTGTGGTGGTCTTTGGTTTGGGACACCAGTTAAGGGCAGGAATACTATGTGGCATGATATAATATGCTCTGTTGTTATTAGCATCGGTTCAGTAGCTTAGCATAAACAGTAATACTATTTATGTGAATGTTGTAACTGTTTATAGTAGTCGCATGCTTTTGAAATCTTGTGGTCCATTCTTGTATTAACTTAAACCTATGAATTCACCAACATTATGTTGACGTTTTAAACATGTTTTCTCAGGTGCTTAGCTTGGCTTGATTCTTGATGCTAAATGGAGTCTATGTGCTATGTGACTTCGCCAATTTCAAGACTTATCTATTTACATACTCGTTGTCATTATTAAACTTTGTTATGCTTATTATTAATTTTATATCCGCTAAACATTTAACTCACGTATGACGTTTTATAAAATTTAATTAATTTCTTTATGCATGAACAACTATTTTTCACGTCCACACATTAAGTGATCGTTCTTGTATTCCATGTGTTCGGATGGTTATGACGGTCACGAGAAAAAACCGCCCTCGAACACGTATTCCGACCAGGCCCCGTCTGGGGGTGTGACAGATTGGTATCAGAGCCAAGGTTATAGAGAACCTTGCTATATACATATATATAAGATTTCTATATATACTTGAGACTATTACATATTTCCATATTTACCTTGCCAGACATTTCATCGTTTATTTATGCTTGGCATGGTTTCTATAAAGAGATTTATATAACACTTTTGGCTTGTGCAGATCAGGGCAGCTTCACTATTGCTATTTCATTTTGATTCATCGGATAGAGATATGGGATCACCGCCCTCTCGGGGTTATTCTTTTTGGTGATATTCCTACTGGTATATCCTTTCTAACTTTGTTGTTGCTCCAAAACTTCTATTATTGCTAGCTATTATTTTTATCTGCCGCTCTTGTGGTTGAGACACTCTTGTCGCTTCACCACTGGAGTTTTTTGGGCTGCTGGTTCCCTATTCGGGTTCGATTCTATATCACCAGATTTGATGTCTTTACCATAGCACATTTCCTCGCTAACCTACTATTTCAACCATTCTTATGCACCGATTCCTTCTGAGGCTCCTGATCTTCTGATGGACCAACATCTGCATAACCCATATGGTTGCTACTGTATGCTCGTTGGAAAGCAGGGTAACACAGCAACGATTCCATCATCATCATCTGAGTTCCCATTGCTCCTGTTACTGCCAACGAACTCGCCCGGATAATGCCGTCCACCAGCCAACGATTACTTATGACTGACTCAGGTGAGCTATTCCTTTTAGTACGTGCGCGCGAGAGCCGACCACCTTTGGCACCAATCTTATTGGGACCCGTAATGTTTGTTGACTAACGAGGAAAGAGCACGTTGGACACATATTCCCTACTCATAGATTATCAACGAGGCATCATCCCCTCATTCTTCAGACCATCACCCATCTTCTTCTAGTTCATCTTCGGATTCTTCGCCAGTTCATTCTTCAGGTTTGGATGCATCAGATCAGGCTTATTCTGGATCTTCGACTAGAGATGTATCACCTAGATTGGGTTACCCTCCGAAGAGAGCATCATGACGTAGTGAGGCATTTCATCATTGGTGTGCTGCTCCATTATCTAATTTGTATCCATCGACTACATCAGAGTCAACTTCAGGAGATTCATCAGAGAGACCCCTGCATTCATCTTCACGTTCTGCTGGACCACCTCACAAGAGATGTAGATCCCTGGTTGATTATGTACCATCATCTACGCCAGTTATGAGATCATTGGCTCCTACCCGTGCTGATCTTTTACCACCTCGTAAAGTTTAGAGATTCCATATCATCTAGTCTAGCATAAGGAGAATAACCGAGTTGATCCTATAGAGACTGAGGTTGATATAAAGTTAGGTATTGGTGATGAGGATGATGTTAGAGATCATGTTGAGATTAACCCTAGGGATGTCATGGATGACACCGAGGGATATGAGGCAGATACCAGTGCTGGAGACACGGTTGAGGTAGGCATCGACCCGATGTCGGCACTGATAGTTGAGGAAGAGATTGTAGAGACAGCTGGAGAGGATTCTTCTGATTCGTCTGGCACTAGGGATGGCATTGTTAGGTCATTCGAGGATATGCCGATTAACTTGGATGATGCCGTGCGTGACTTTTACCATCACATGTTTGAGGTTTGTATTGATAGGATTGTCAGGATTGAGACTGTTCAGAGACGGTTGGAGGATGATCAGTTGATAGCTAGGGGACAAGGAGTTAGTATGATCGAGAGGATTGACAGCTTGAGGTTGGAGAACCTCAAGGTTCATGCTATGTTAGATATCGAGAGGGATCGTGCGAATAACCTTCGTCTTCACATGTCTCTTTCACATGAGGAGTTTCGCCAGGTTCGTAGGGATCGTGATGATACTCGGGGGAGACTTAGGAGGTTGGAGTCATATGTTGAGAGACGTTTGGGTTTTCGCCCTTAGACTAGTTGTACCATGATCATGTAGGACACTAGACTGATGGTTAGGTCTAGATGTTAGCAGTAGAATAATTAGGATCAATGTACCTATGTTGGAATTTGGTTTGTAAAACCAAATTATGCTTTTATTCATGAAACGAAAAGCTTGTTTTGATTCTCTTGCTTATTTATCTATATTGTTATTTATACGTTCTGGCAATCATGTTGTAATTATATTTTATTTCATAGCATGTATTAAATTATGATTATCTAATAATAGTGCATTCGTTTCAAAATTCTCACCATGGGTTATGTCTTGTGATGTAGAACAATGACTATCACTCACTCTGGCATGACCCCTGAAGCAATCGAAGAACTCGTTAACCGACGTGTGGAAGAAGCGTTGGCTGCTCATGAGGCGACCCGTGTCGCCAATGCTCTCGAGACTAAAAACCAAAGCAAAAATGGCAGTGATGGCGACAATGGAAATGGTAGAAATGGAAATGGTAGAAATGGAAATTGTAGAAATGAGAATCAATATGAGAATGGTAGAGGTGATAGACCTGTTGCTAGATAATGCACCTACCAGGACTTCATGAAGTGTCAACCACTCAACTTTAAGGGAACGGAAAGAGTTGTAGGATTGATAAGATGGTTTAAGAAGATAGAAACAGTGTTCCATATCAGCAACTGCCCAGAGAAGTCCCAAGTTAAGTATGCTACTTTCACCCTGTTGGATAGTGCACTAACTTGGTGGAACTCACATAAGAGGACTATTGGGACTGAGGCTGTATTTGCCATGTCATGGAGAGAGCTCATGAGGCTAATGACTAAAGTGTATTGCCCAAGGAATAAGATTCAAAAAATGGAAATTGAACTGTGGAACTTAACTATGAAGAACAATGATTTGACTGCTTATACTCAGAGATTTCAAGAGTTGACCATGATGTGTACCAAAATGGTCCTCGGGGAGAAAGATCGGGTGGAGAAATTCATTGGAGGTCTTCATGATAATATCTAAGGGAATGTAATTGCTGTAGAACCCACAAGACTACAAGATGGTGTTCGAATTGCCAACAACTTGATGGATCAAAAGTTGGAGGGCTATGCTATAAGAAACGCAAAGAACAAGGGGAGATTGAACAACAACTATAGAAACAACCATGGGCAACAACTACCCCACAAACGACAGAATAATGGAGGTTAGAATGTTGCTAGAGCCTATATGGCTGGTAACAATGAGAAGAATGGTTATGAAGGAACACTTCCTTTCTACAATAAGTGTAAGCTACACCACGAGGGACATTGTACTATAAAGTGTAACAACTATAAGAAAGTTGGGCACATGACAAGAGATTGCAGGGCTGTAATTGCCACAACTACTCAAGGAACTCCAAGGCCGAATCAGAGGGTTATTACGTGTTTTGAGTGTGGAGCACAAGGACATTACCGGAAGGATTGTCCCAAAGTCAAGAACCAAAACCGTAGGAACAAAGCAAGAGTTCCTGATGCAAGAGGCAAAGCATATGTCCTAGGAGGAGGTGACGCAAACCCGGTTCCACAAATCCAATTTCCAACACCAAAACTATTCCTAACAAAATTCCAAAATTCCAAAAACAACAAACAAAAATTATTTAAAAGCTATCAAAATTCACTATCACGGGTACGTTCCTTCTCAACGATCATCATGCTTATATGTTATTTGATTTGGGTGCCGATAGAAGTTTCGTATCAGATACTTTTAGTACATTGCTAGATATCATACCCTATGCCTTAGACGTTAGTTACACTATCGAGCTAGCTGATGAAAGAACTTCAGAAACCAACACTGTGCTTAGAGGCTGTACATTAGGATTGTTAGGATATCCATTTAATATCGACCTGATGCCCATAGATTTGGGTATTTTTGACGTTATCATCGGCATGGATTGGTTAGCAAAGAATCATGCAGTGATTGTCTGTGACTAGAAGATAGTGCGTATTCCTTACGGAAATGAAATTCTGATCGTTCAAGGAGACAAAAGTGACAAGGAGAAGAAATTAAAGTTGGGCATTATATCATGTGTAAAGGCCCAAAAGTATATGGAGAAAGGTTGTCAACTATTTCTGGCACAGGTTACGATGAAAGAAAACAAAGACAAGTCAAAGGAGAAGCGACTCGAAGACGTGCCGACTGTACGGGGCTATTCGGAAGTCTTTCCTGAAGACTTACCTGGATTACCATTAATACGAAAAGTTGAATTCCAAATAGACTTAGTCCCAGGTGCTGCACTTGTAGCTCGAGCCCCATATAGATTAGCACCATCAAAAATGGAAGAATTGTCTACTCAACTACAAGAACTTTCTGACAAAGGATTCATAAAACCAAGTTCCTCACCCTGGGGAGCTCCAATTTTGCTTGTCAAAAAGAAAGATGACTCTTTTCGGATGTATATCGACTATCGTGAACTTAACAAGCTTACTGTAAAGAATTGATACCCACTTTTGAGAATCGACGACTTGTTTGATCAGTTGCAAGGATCAAGTGTGTACTCGAAGATCGACTTGAGGTATGGTTATCACCAACTCAGAGTTCGTGACGAGGATATCCCAAAGACGGAGTTTAGGACCCGCTACGGTCACTACGAGTTCCAAGTGATGCCTTTCGGGTTGTCTAACGCGTCGGCAGTGTTCATGGATTTGATGAACCGAGTATGCAAACCATACTTAGATAAATCTCTGATCATGTTCATCGATGAAATCTTGATCTACTCGAAGACCAAGGAAGAACATGATGCACATCTTAGACTAATTTTGGAGTTGCTCAAGAAGGAAGAATTATACGCCAAGTTCTCGAAGTGCGGCTTTTGGCTGTCGAAGGTTCAATTTCTTGGACACGTGATTAATAGTGAAGGCATTCACGTTGATCTTGTAAAGATTGAGTAAATCAAGGATTGGGAATCACCCAAGACTCCAACAGAAATTCGCCAATTTCTAGGTCTTGCCTGTTACTATCGACGATTTATCGAAGGTTTCTCTAAGATTGCCAAGCCTATAACGATCTCTCTAAAATTCTTTCTTTCTTCTATCTCTTTTCTTATGGTTTCTTATCATTGATTCATACCTATTTGTATGGAAGTGTAATGATATTATAGTGGAACCGACAGTAAGCATTAAGCCTATTTCGTTTTCCCCATTTTACCTAAAATTCCACAAATATATGAGTGTGCTGGTGATTGTAGTACACTTTAGTACATGGCTTGGTATACTATTCGAGACCACCATAATGAGTATTATTTTATAATTGAAGTAACTTGTCCAGATTCGTAAATTTCTAGGATTAAACCAAAAAGCCTATTCCGTTTACAAATATATTATGATATTAACTAACTACACTGGTTAGTTAACACCCATATAAAACTCCTTGTTTATTCTTATTTTTAGAGTAAGATACCCCCTAGAAAAACCTTCTGAGCCATTCTTTTCGTTTCTTACACCACCAAAATATGTTTCGTTACACCTTTACACCTTAGCCTACCCTAATAGATTAAGTCCGTGGTTGGTTGTGTTAGATATGAGTAAAAGACTCGGTCACCCCGTTTATTTATTGTTTATAATAGTTCGTAGTTTAATAGTTAATCGTATGTCTTTCGGTTTTAAGCCAGGTACTAATACCTGGTATTTTGTAAAAACTATATAAGCCTCTTCCAACTTTAGAAGAGGCAAGCTAGTCATAATCTATTTTACACTTTACACACATGTTTCTCTCTCTAGAATATCTCTCTATGTGTTTATCTCTCTAAAGACTAGCCCAATCACAAGAATCATCACCGTGTTATGAAATAAACGATCCTACAATTGGTATCAGAGCCTAAGTGGATTCGTGATTGATTCGTGTGGTTCATTAAGCTCAAATTCGTGGCTTATTTTTGGCTCAAAAAGGCCACGGTTCATATTTGATTTTGGGCTTATTTGTTTGTTAATCTTGATCTTCTCTTGTTCTACACATCAAAAAGGTTAGATTGTAACAATTTCGTGTGTTATACAAGCTCCAAGTTCGAAATATAAGGTTATTAAGTTTGGTGTTCTTCGTGGAGGGTTGCTTCGTTTTTATGATCCACGAAGAAATACATGTTATAGGAAGGATAATCTTCATACACCATCTTAGTATTGCATATTAAAGCTTTGTTTCGTGGTTAAAAAGATCATATGGTTTGATTTTTGTTGAATTCGTCCTTATGTTCTACATGGAGGTTTGAATATAATACTATATTCAAAGTGGCGGTTTGACAGGAAAGGGGGACAAGATCCACGTTTTTAGGAAAAAGTCAAAGGCGAGTTGCCAAAAGTCAAAGGCGAGTTGCTATAATAATCAATTAAATTGGCGGCGGTTTGCTTTTTAAGCCGGCGGTTTGCCTTGTATTGTGGCGGTTTGACAGGTCAAGGCGAGTTGAATATTATATTGAGCAAAAAGGAAACGGCGGTTTGAATATTAAAATATAGCCGGCGAGTTGCTAAAACGGCGAGTTGCTAAAACGGCGAGTTGCTAAAACGGCGAGTTGCTAAAACGGCGAGTTGCTAAAACGGCGAGTTGCTAAAACGGCGAGTTGCTCAAAGGAAAAGGCAGCGGTTTGGTTATTTTAAATATACGGCGAGTTGTCAAAAGAAGCAGCGGTTTGATTATTCTATTACACGGCGGTTTGCTTACACTAGCAGCGGTTTGATTAAAAAAAAAAAAAAAAAACTGGAGGAGTTGACGTGACTGTCTGATGACTTAGATCAGGTATGGTGGAATCAGACTCCTCTATAACTTTAGATTTCTCTTAATCATCTTCGGTTGGTTTGTCATAAAGAAATTGATCCCCAAAGTTATCAGTGTCATCGAGAATTTTCATGGAAGACATAGAACCAGAATGACTTTCTGGATTTTCTTCGATGATACGTTCGTCTGTTATGAGCTTCAGGTTTTCATGAACCTTTGGGTAGGCTGTCGCGAGGAATTCATCATCCATGTGCTCAGGGTTTGGTCCAGCGAGAGACACATGTAATTTTCCAGAGTTTGATCCAGTCTGGTCTTCTTGCATGGGCTCAGTGTCTGGTCCAGCTAGAGCCTCATGTGCTTTTTCAGGGTCTGATACAGGAATGCTTACTCTTGATGTTACTATAGACGAGTCTACTTTACCTTGATCTTTGTCACCTTTAGGAGCAGCGGCTTCTGTTTCACTTTTAGTTCGTTCTGAATCATATGTTGATGAAGATTCATGGATCACTTTCTCTGATGTGTCATCTTCAGGTTGAGAAGAGGGTCCAGTTGTCGAATCATGAGGAGTTTGATCACGCCTAACAAGGATAAACTGATCAGTAGTTCTTTTCTTCTTTGACAGATCGATCAGGGAATGAGCTACTTGTTCTTCAGTTACAACGGCCTTTCCCTTGCCTACTACTTCATGCAGTTTGGAAGTTGTTTCTGATACTGGGTCCCTGATCGTTACTCCTCCAACAGGTGCCCGACCTTGTGGCAGAAAGGCTGGATCCAAGCTAAGCTTAATAGCTCGTTCCATGTCAGCATCATCACCTTCTCCTTCTCCCTTTTCTTGATGAGCTTCCAAACTCATCTTCTTAGCCAGTTCGAGATCAGGATCATCACCTTCTTCTTGAGGAATAGATTCTTGTTGAGCTTCATCATCTTCGTCAACAAGTTGGAAAGTAGGCTTTCCCTTTCTAACTTTCTGTGGAAGCTTACGCTTGGAAGGTTTCTTTGTCGGAGGAGGAGCTGGCTTGGATTGTTTGACTGGTGTGGTGGTTGTGGGCTTTTTGGGTGTAGCACGCTTTGTTGCAGGTTGCACGCTTGCACTTTCTTGAGGGGTTTTCTTTGTATTCTCAGCAACCATTTCCAGATACTTGGGATAATACGAGGATTGTTGAATGGCTTCAGTTATCAGGGGATCGGGAATTGCCATTCCAAACACTTCAACTGACTCACCTTTAGGGACAAACTTGAGATTTCCTAATATAAAATCATCTCCAGTATGATGAACAGCAGAATCAGGACGTCGATGGATGTTGTTATTGCTTGCCAAGTAGTAGATTATCACCTTGGAAAACCGTCCATAAGGAATGAGGAGAGGAGTTACTTTCTTCTTTGGGTTCTTCAGACTGGCTTTGTGACTTGCTTTGTGTGAGAAAAATGTCTGGATCCCTTGAGTAAACTCTTCCCATAACAGCTCTGCATGATCAACATTAGTTTGAGTGACGATTCCCCACAGCATTTGCAGAACTGGGTGTCTGGGTTTGTCACTGCCAGAAGTCTTTCCTGTCAAGCACTGGTTGATTAAGGATAGAATTGCCCTCCATGGTTGATACACATAATTCACCCGTATATTGGAGACAATTTCTACAGGTTTAGGATACCCCAGCTCATTAACAAAATCAATCACCGTGTTACCAGACAGAGGTAACTCAAATGGGTGAGTTGGGTTGACAGGAGTAATTGCTAATGCCTTTCTGAGAAGATTGACACTTAGATCGAACCATTGTTCATCAACTTGACAACTATAAACCCCATTCTTCTCGTTATATTTCATTGTATTCCAGAACTGTTGCAGGTAGATAGCAGGAACATTTGCTGAGGCAGTGAATGCTCGGAAGAAGTTGGTATTACTCAAGATGTCCACTGATATCTGAAAGATGGGGTTCTTCTGAATCTTTTGAGCATTGAAAAGAAGGTTGCTTTTCCCGATTGTTAACCACTGAGAGCGAGGTACAATCTGCTCATCTGTTCTTGTAGGAGGTTGAGTGGGAACATTTTGTTCTGCCATCGTATTCTGCAAAAGAGTATTAACAAAGAAGACAAACATTGCAGAGAAACGATGTTAGAGAGAACGTTAGCATTGATAAAAGTCATGTAACTGCACGATTGATTAAAACAGTGGTAACTCTGGTTTGATGAAAATCTACACATGATCGCACAGGATGCAGAATTATCCAACAGGATCAATTACTTGTTAACTAAGCCCGGATGGGAGTTTAGAAAAGCAACTGGGTCATTCGAAGGGGCCTTGATAGACTATTGGGCTTAATGGGCCAAAATATGAAACTTAGCCCAAACCGCCGCCAGGCAGAATGCCAACTCGCCGTTAGGAGAATCGAGCAAACCGCCGCGAGAAAGGCACTAAACCGCCATGAATAACATTTGAAAAAGGGCGGGTTGAGTATTTTAATATATAAAAATATTCGACCAAACCGCCGAGAGACGGCGGTTTACCTGTTGGAATAAAATAATAGAAAATTATGGCAACCCGCTGTTAGTCAACCCGCTGTTAGTCAACCCGCCATATGAACCAGCGGGTTGAGTAAGTTATTAAAGAATAATAAAATAACCAACTCGCCACCTAGAAACATAAGCAACTCGCCATTCGGACAGATTTCTTACAATTCAAACCACGCACCTCCTTTGTCAAAACTAATCACATCCTAAGGCATTCCTAGGCTATCCTACGCATAAGACACACATTACTACCATCCTTTCCATCACACACATCGACTTTTACTTTCTAAAAGTCAACCCGCCATTAAGAAACATGGGCAAATCATTCATTATTGTTTGAGATAGAAATCCACACATCAAAACTTATTAATATATACCTTATGAACAATTCCCAGCAACTAAATCACACCTTACAACACTACATTGGCATTTTCATCTAAAACGACCCTAGATCTATTTTTTCTACACTTTTTAATGTGTTTTCATTCGATTCCATTGATATACACACAGAATAAATGATATAGATTAAGGTTCGATAATTACCTTTGCAAGAAACACTTGAAATCAGCGATTTGAGGCTTTGTTCACTAAAAATCAAGGAAATAATCTAATGAGTACTCCAACGAAAACCACAACTTTTTTAAACGGAATTTCAAACCTAGCAAAAGAGATCACCGACCCCAACATGTTTACAAAAGGGGAAGATGTTTTGAACAAACAAAAATGTTACCTCACTGAAGGTTAATCATTAATTCAAAACTCTTAAAGAACACTTTGCAGGAGTTCAAACGCCCTCTTTAAAGAAGTAAAAAGTAATGAAAGAAATTTTTGATCACATGTCAGATAGGTGGATCAAGAAGGTCGTGGACAAGCAATGTGCTGAAATTGTAAAAGAAAAACCTTTCTCATTGAAAATAAGAATCTGAATGCTTAATTGTTTGTCGAATCAAACTTTGATTATGATGGGGAAAAATCACTTGTCCTAATCTTGAAGCTGAGATGTCTAAAGTTCATAATGAGTCAAAAACTTTTTCAAAACTTGAAAGGGAATACCTAAATCTGCATTAAATTATCAACCAACTTCACGAGAAAGTTTTGAAATAAAAAAATCAACAATCAACCATGAAGCTCCTGATTTAACTCATTCTTTAAAGATCAAGAATTTTGAAAACATCAGATTTAGAAAAGGACAACGGAATATGAGACTTGAAAGTTCTAGTCTCTAATTGAAATGACAGAAGTGTGAGCCTTAAAAAGCTAACGATGTCCACTTCTATGATCTTCTTGAACAAATAACGATTAATGGAAAAAAGCAGAAATAGAAAATGTAAATCAACATTACAAGAAATGTTTAGTCTATTAAATCGACGCGCACTCTAAACTAGCACTAATAAAAGACATCTTCCCTTGTTAACACATATTGAGGATCTAAAGGCTCAATTAGGAAGCAATTTGAAAGTTGCCGCTAGAAGTTCTGTCAAAGACAAAATTTTCTTGCTCCTGGAATGATGCAAAGATGTAAGAAACCAATCCTCCTCGTCCCTTAAGAACAATAGACAAATGCTCAATTTAACCTATTATCAAACCATCTAAGAGATGTAGAAACAGTTAGGGAGATTGTAAGGAAGCTATAGAGTTAAACAAAACCACTTGATAATGGTACTTAACTATGCATGTCAATACACTAAGCTTTCTTTAGGAATTGGTAGAATATGTTATTGGCCACTTGCCCAAAAGAATTCAACACCGAAAGAGATGAGCAAGCTCCTTCTATCCCTTTAACTGAAAAAGCAAGTAATTTACTGATACATGCAGTACAATCTACTAAATAACACCAGAAACATAGAGTGCACCAAAAATACAAACCGTTTAATTGTCCAGGTGATTCCTTCTACAGGATAAGCAGTTCCACACGTATGCAAGCGGATCAAAGCCATAGAAAGCAATACAAGCATAATCAGATCCTGCCAGCTAAGCGTGTGAAAACAGAAAGTATAAGACCATCCTAAGAACAAATAAAGTCTGTTAGCCAAAAGTGCTCGAGTTGATTCTAGCATTAGCTTAAGCATGTTGTAAATAAATTCGAATTCAGAATCTTGTTGGTAAAACGTGTAACAAATGTTTGAATTCTGCAAATCATGAAATATGTGTTGTTAATATTTTGAGCTCTGTGAATGCTACCCCCACTGTTAAAATTGTCTTCAATAAAGGGAAGCGGATTTGGAAACCCAAAGGCAAACTGTCTGATAACAGTCTGAACAAGACCAAGCAGATTTGGCAACCAAAAGGCAAACTGTCTGATAACAGTTGAACAAGACCCAGCAGGTTGAAAAGCACGGGGCACACTATTTGCTAATTTGGTTCTCAATGAAAGACCCACAAAGTAACTTAAATCCCTCAGGAAAACTTAATTGTGGTTATCAAAAATGAGACCCACAGAAAGAAATTTGCCTTATGAGAACATGCCCTTTAACTAGCTTGCCTGGGACATGTACTACTAAATCAGCTACCAACAGACCCCAACAAATTGTAGAATTCCGAATTCAAACCCACAAATCCGACTTTGTTTCAAATGCAGGTGGTACAATATCAACCTTTTGGTATCTTGACTCGAAGGCTTGTTCAAAACTCGATTTAAAGAATGCATGGCTCCTGTAACCATCATTTTAGGACCCGAGCCTATCACTTGATGACCCCTGACAACTCAATTCAGGCTCGCCCCATCGCCAGACCGTGTGCAAACTACATATATTCCACCAACAGATAAAGATCTGGAGATTTTATTCCAACCGATGCTCGATGAATACTTTGATCAATCTACAAATAGTGAACCAGTCCCTACGGCTACTGTTGTTAACGCTCTAATTGTTTCTACAAATACATTTGTTTCTACAAAACGATTGCTCAAGAAGCACCTTTAACAAGTCATTCAACTGTCATCCTCACAATGCATCCCCTAATATTTCCACAAGGGTGCAGCTGGACCAACTATTGAAAAGCCACCTTAATTACTCAAGCTGACCTTCATCCCTCAGTCAACCCTGTTGCAGGAGAACCTAGTTCTACACAGCAACATCAAGGGATGTTAGTATTAACTGAACCTAACCCAAGTAAATCAACCACCGTGATCATCTCAGAAAAGAGAACAAGGATCACACCTCTGATAATATCATTGGTAATCCATCTCATCCGGTATCCACAGAAAAACATAGCTTCCGATGCTTTGTGTGCTGTTGACCATACCCGTACTGTCAAAAGTCAACCAAGAACTTTCAAATGGCCATGAATGAAGATAGCTGGTTTTAAAGCCATGCAAGACTAAATTTTACGAATTTGATCGACTTAAATATGGGAAACTAGTACCACGCCCCCTTCAAGAAGGAGAGGATAGTAAATGAAGTGTCCTCTTGATACCTTTGTACATACAACCCAAATATTAAACAAAAAAGACTTGTACATATTTTAAGTCATTGGAATTACAAAATGGTTTGCAAATACTTCAAATTGCAACCGCGTTCTCATTTAAAAGGAAAGATTGTCGTCTGAAATACAACTGTTCCTAACAAACGGGTAATTAATTTTAACTCGGCATGGATTACGTTATATCCTTGAAAATTTTGGGATTAAAGTACATTTCATTCATTTTTCTTATTTCGGAAAGAAGTGCTTCCTGTATGATAACCAAATAATTTTTCTTAATGATTCTTCAAAATATTTGTGTTAACCACGGTGGTAAACTTTGATGAAAGAAAATCAATTCAACAATATTGACACCCAAAACAATGACAATAGCTCTTTCAATAGAAAATGGGTCATCGATTGAGGGGAGAGAGTTGTTTAAATTTAATGTCTGTTTGCCGATAGGAAAGTTTAACCTTGTCTAAGGAGAGACAAAAGAAGCTAAGGAACCAAAACCTTCAGAGCCTCACACTGCATCAGCAGATGTTCCTCTAAGCCTAACAGAGACAACTGATACAACATCAACACTATCCACCACCACCCCTCCACTAACAAAAAACCTACAGTCATCGAGATATTTTATGAGAAATAAGTTTAGAAATCTCGAAAGCATCTTAGTGGAAGAGACTCTGAATACTGGCCTACCAACTAATCACGAGAAGTGAAGATTAAATATCAATATCAACGTTTAATGCAACATACACCTAGTACATTCTAAGTTGTATGGAATATTGATGTATGTTTCAGGTATTAATCTTCATGAGTTTTTCATTAAACTTAAAAAAATCCAGGTTTTTTGAGATTTAACAAAAAATCTTCACAATTATCGTATCTGACACAACCCATACCCTCAACGATTGAGGGGACATTCATATGTTCCATCCACAGCAGTAACTAAAAATGACTCATTACATCAAAAGGTTACTCAATGTGTATTCTCCTCCCCCACAGTGCTAAACAATTCCGAAATTACCGAAGCACATGTTAATGTAGGGAGCATGTTTCAAAAATGCAAAAACTCAGGTACATAAACACTTTGATAGTTATATCATAAGTACCTGATTGAGTTTTTGAAAGTGATTTTATGGCAAGGTGAACTATACCAAAAGACTGACCATGTATTTACTTTTATTTAGAGTATAAAGGATGGTTAAGTTAGATACACTCTTCCTAGATCTTCCAAACCGGAGGATCACCCAAGGACAATCACTAGTTAGTACAGAATTCCTTGTATGATTGAAAAGATAAAAGTAGAACAAGGAATAGTGCGACTGAGATGGAGCTAGTTATTTGGGAAATATACCCAACAAGGAGCTAGTGAAGAAGTCTCTTAAGGCACTGAAGGGTTGAGAATGAAAAAGAATTGTACGATAAAGGTGTAAAGAAAGAAGCCCTCATATCTTATGCAGAAACCGTCAATACATAAGCTGTCAGAATGATCAAGTTGATTGCTGACATGAAGACACATCATGACCCCAGTGATGCATGACACAACCTTTCCCATGCATTCGAGTTTCTCTTGTAATGAAACTTGTCTCGAATCCTGTCCACGGAACCTAACATGCATCTACTGTCTCACTCACTTTCGAGTAAGGTTTGGTATTGCAAATGTGGCAGTCAGCACCAGCCATCCGATCACTAAAATCCAAAGCGCACTTTTGAGCTCTGGAGGCCAAGAATAACAGATAATCTCGTAAGGACACATTTCCAATTATCTTGTCTCTCACACACTGTGGAAACAAGGTTATCTTAAGAGTCCTTCGCATTATCCTTTTGATATTGCCAGAACATCCGAGGATAGACGAAGGTAGTCACATGAAGATGAAACCTGCGCTAGACGTCAAAATCAAACTAAGCTCTAGGTAGGTGACTTGTGCGATTCTACAAGAAATCAAACTTTGAGTCATCTTGAAAGAAACGATGGTGCGATTCCTACAGAATCAAACTTGTTCCAGTATAAGAATTGACGGTTTTTAAACATTTGACAAACAATCAAAACTCTTGATGTGTTACAAAAACTTTCATAATTATCACATCAATTGATTTTTCAAATTAATTTTCTCTTTATTGATAACTGTTTTATTACAGGGGAGAGGGAGTAGAACCTTTAAAGATAGAGATGGAAATACCTGTACCACAAAGACAAGTTCATACTGTTCCTAATGCACCGACACGACTAACACTTGTATATAAAGTTATGTAAGAATCTCATAAAGGTTCAAAGCTACCGCAAACTCTGTTATACATATTCTTTCTTCACAAGTGCACAAGATGGCAATAAATTACTAGATATGAGAGAGTGAGTTGGCTGATATCTCAAGAAAGCTCTTGATCAAAACAAAAAAAAACAAGTCAAGTGAAACAAGCGCAATTGTTATCTAAAGAGTCACTACAACAAAGTACTAGATGTAACAAGAAGAATCAAAAGACAGGCAAGCTGTAAGAGCTTAACGTCTAGTGTTTTCAAGGGTGAACCTTCCCTTAGGGGGAGATTGTTAGAATATGAGTAAAAGACTCAGTCACCCCGTATATTTATTATTTATAATAGTTCGAGTTTAATATTAATCGTATGACTTTCCTTCAGTTTTAAGCCGGGTAATAATACCCGGTATTTTTGTAAAAACTATATAATCCTCTTCCAACTTTGAAGAGCAAGCTAGTCATTTTACACTTTCATATTAAACAACATTTTCTCTCACTAGATATTCTCTCCTCATTGGTTTCACTCTCTAAAACAAGCCCAATCAACAACAAAGAATCATCACCGTGTTATGAAATAAACGATCCTACACTATGGCATAGAAGGCTTGGTCATATAAATTTTAAGAATATTAATAAACTTGTCAAAGAAAATCTTGTAAGAGATCTGCCCTTAAAAAGGTTTGAGAATGACCAAACATGTGTTGCCTGTCTTAAAGGCAAGCAACACAGAGCCTCTTGTAAGACCAAGGCCTTTAATCCCATTACTAAGCCATTGTTTATGCTGCATATGGATCTCTTTGGTCCAACTTTTGTTAGTAGCTTAATGCATAAAAAGTACTGCTTAGTAGTCACTGATGATTATAGTAGATTTTCATAGGTTTCTTTTTAACAACTAAGGATGAAACAAGTGAGATCCTTAAATTTTTTATCAAAGAAGTAGAAAACCTAGTGGATAAGAAAGTAAAAATAATCAGAAGTGATAATGGGACAGAGTTTAAAACAAAGTGATAGATGATTTCTGTAGGGAAAAAGGTATTAAAAGAGAATATAGTATAGCTAGGTCTCCTCAGCAAATTGGTGTCGCTAAAAGGAAGAATAGGACACTCATTGAGGCTGTTAGAACAATGTTAGCTGACTCTAAGTTACTTACCCCATTTTGGGCAGAAGCAGTTTCTACTGTTTGCTATGTACAGAATAGGGTCTTAATAGTCAAGCCTCATAACAAACCTCCTTAATGAACTCTTTTGAGGTTTTAAACCAGCTATAGGCTTCATGAAAATCATTTGGATGTCATGTTTACTATTCTCAATACCTAGATAATTTGGGCAAGTTTGATTGGAAAGAGTGATGAAGGTTCTTTGAGTTGATATTCCTTAATAGCAAAGCTTTGTATTAGGGTATGCACAACACAGAACCAAGAAAAGTTCAAGGAAAACTTACATTGGTTCTTAGAGAATAAGCCTAAGATAAGAAGGAAATGGTCCAAAGTGGCTGTTTGATCTTGAATTCTACTAACCCAATCAATGAATTATGTAACCAGTGTTTGCAGGAACATTTTTCAAATGACTTTGCATGGGGGGGTATTTAAGTGGTGTATGTTTATTAATACAAGGAGTTTCTGAGTCATAAGTACATCTTCTCAACAAGATCAAGATAATCAAGATGATTGCATTGTAATGCCAATATGGAAAGTGAGCTCCATATTTTGGTAATGTGCAAGCCCCGAAGACGATGTTGATAGATGGTTACAAGATGAGAATGATGCTACAGAACTCTCATGAAGATAGCAGAGTCTTAAGGTATAAATGGGAACTAGCTGATCAAACATGTTAAATACTATAGCAGAACCCGAAATTAATACTGGTAGTAGATGAAATACGTACTACTCTCCCTTAGTTAATACTGCCTTACTCAGAAGACTCGGTAGACCAAGTCCTGCATCGAAGACACACAAGTGGTAGGACCAAGAAATGAATTTGAGAAACATTAACACAATCTTATTAGCTCCAACCACTCCTTCACACAAGAATTCAACAAAGAATCACCCAATTGATCAAGTTGATTGGTTAGTTCAGTCATCTGTTTCAAACAAAGAAGAATGAACAACTTCTACTCAAAAACTAGATTTTCTTAGGCTATATATGAATGGAAGTCTCAATCAGGACCTTCAACATGTCTTTTTGCTTGTTTCCCCTCTCTCATGAAACCAAAAAGGTTTCTAAAGCTCTTAGTGGATCCAACATGGGAAGTATAAGCAATGCAAGGAGGAACTTCTTCAGTTCATACTGCAAAAGGTCTGGATTCTGTAGATTTACCTAAAGGTCATAGAGCAATTGTAACAAAAACAAAAGTCGGGTTTTATGAACAGAATACATGAAAGATGAAAGGGAATTGTCAACAGCAAACAAAGCAAGACTTGTAGCTCAAGGACAATATTCAAGAAGAAGGCATAGCAATGATGAGTCTTTGCACATGTGCTAGAAATTGAGGCAAATAAGAAATGTTTCCTGGCTTATGCTTCTTTTATGGGAAATTAGTTTACCAACATGGATTTAAAAGTGCTTTCTTGTATGGTCAGATTAAAGAGAAGGTCTATGTATGTCAACCTCCAGGTTTTGAAGATCCTGATCATCCTAATAAAGTATATAAGGTAGTGAAAGCATTATATGGACCGCATCAAGCACCAAGAGCTTGGTATACACTTTGCCATTATCTTTGTGCAATAGGTTTTTCAAAGAGAAAGATTGACCAAATACATTATTCATCAAGTAAAAACAAGGACATATCCTTGCTTGTTCAAACATCTATGTGGATGGCATTATCTTAGGATCTACAAATATCTAAAAACCCTTTGAGTTCTTCCTTCTCAGCATCTTTTTCCATCTTTTGTCTCTTCCTTATGCTTTTTCTAGGAATAGATTTCTTTCTCTTTGCTCCAGTTTCTTTAACAACTTCTTTAATTTCTTCTTGTGTATCAACATCTTCTTCTTCATTCTTTTCAGGAGACTTCATCTTTTTAGGAGACTTCATCTTTTCAGTTTCATGCTCCATAGGCTCAATGTGTTAATTAAAATCCCAAACCTTTTCAAATATTGGCCTAATCTCATTATAAGACATTCCCTTAAAGTCACTAATCTTGTAGTTCCCCTGATTCTTCAAGTATTTGATCATATTTCTCCTTGCTTGGGCAACTGTCTTTGGCTTCATCCATAGCTCTTTGTCTTTCCTCTTTATCCCACTGTCTAGCAATCTCTTCATCTCTTGCAATCTGTTCCCTTTGCTCTTCATTCATTTATTCTTCTAGTCTGATGGCTTCAGCAAAACTTAATCTTTCTTGTTCAAGCTCTTTCTTAGACTTCTTCTTGGGCTCAGACTCTATCATTATTGCTTTTCCCTTGTCTTGTCCTGACCTTTTCTCTGCACTCCTTCTTGTATAAGTAATAGTTCTTCCAGCAGTACTAATATCTTCCTCAGCAGTACTAACTACTGGAACTTCACTAGTAGTACCTTTTGTTGCACCAGCAGTACTAACTTCAGCAGACCCTTTCTCACTGCTTCCTTGATCTTGAATG
Source organism: Tanacetum coccineum (assembly GCA_026074375.1). Taxonomy (NCBI): domain Eukaryota; kingdom Viridiplantae; phylum Streptophyta; class Magnoliopsida; order Asterales; family Asteraceae; genus Tanacetum; species Tanacetum coccineum. The sequence goes on along the minus strand of BQNB010071237.1, from coordinate 1,590 downwards.
ACTTTAGTTGGAGTCACTTCTTGAATAACAGGCTCAGTTTTAGTACTTGCTTTCTCTTCAACTTCTACAATGCTAAAAATTTGATTCAAATGGTTAAGATTGACACTGAACATAATGTAGCAGATCTTCTTACAAAAGGTTTTGATGCTGGTAGATTTGAGTACTTGGTCTCAAGTATTGGAATGCTAAATCCCTAATGCCTATATCTCTTATTTGTTTTTGTAAAGTTTGTTAAATGTTAGTACTGTTAAGCTTTGTAAATTAATACTGCTAGTTATAATTAGTATTGCTAGTTATATTTAAAACTATTTGTTAAAACTGTTACTTATAGTTAGTACTGCTAGTTATTTCTATGTCTCATTGTTAATCCTGTTAGTAACATTTAATACTGCTACACAAGAAATGTGGTTAGATTATGTTTTTATTGGTTTTGAGCTAACTCTTTTAGGATAAGCAATGATGTGTGAAATTGGTTACTCAATGATGCATTCTTTGAGGGGAGGAATGTTGTTTGTTCCTCAAAGTGTTGGTTTTCACAACACACAACAAATGGTCATCAATTCACCATGTCTCATAGACAACAAAGAATTGACTAGTCCAGAGCAAATGGCTCCTGGTAAAGACTTCTCAAATCCATTGATAGTTGATAGTTTACTCAAAAATATATGGTCATCAATGCACCATGTTTCTACAATGAAGCATTGGCTAGTCCAAAGCAAACGGCTATTGGTAATGACTCATCAAATCCGTTAATGGCTGGTAGTTTGCTAAAAACTATACTTTGTGAGAATGTGAGACAAAAAGAATAGAGAGAATTGGTGAGCTTAAAAACAGAAAGAGAGATGTGTGAAAAACAGACAGAGTGAAAAGTGAGTCAAAAGAATTGAGAGATAAATTGTGAGCTTAAAAACAGAAAGAGAGATTGTGTGATGCTATTTTTGAATGCTACAAAAGTTTTGGAGTTTGTACTGCTTTTGGGTGGAGAAGTTAATACTGCTAGGCTTATTTTAGTACTTCTAGACCAAATTTAGTACTGCTGGATGACGGTTAGTACTGTTTGGGCCTAACAGATTTTTCATTAATTAATAGAGCCGTTGAGATATTTCCGCCAAATTCTTATGATATAGGGGTTTGACCAATTGGACTTTCATGATCTTTCTATATATACGTTTGATTTAATCATGATAAACTCAATTTCTTTAAGTCGGTCAAACCATATCTCTACGTTTCTCTATTTAAATCTTAATTAATTTTCTCCAACCTTCATATATTCATCCACGATAATATCCCACTTGATTACTCATAGTTTTACTCATGGCAAATTTGGATTTTTGTGACAAGCACAACATGGTAGCGTTTTTAGAGAAATCTACAGGAAGTGCAGGGTTTCATCAAGTCATCGATTTCCTAAATCGAAGTCACATTTGCTATGCCCTCACAAAGAAGCCATATGTTTATATTTCCTTTATCAAACAATTTTGGAGGTCAGCTGAAGCTACTAATGAGGATAATGGAGAAGTTCAGATTGCTGCTACCATTAATGGTCACTCAATGTCTATCACCGAAACATCTTTAAGACGACATCTCAAG
>BQNB010071236.1:0-25071 GCA_026074375.1 Tanacetum coccineum | reverse complement strand
AAATAAAAGCCCTAATTTTTATCTTTCTGTAAAAGTTTAATTAAACTAATTAAAACTTAACTCTAATTATTAATTAAAACTAAATAAAACTAATTAATAACTAACTTAGGGACTAACTGTAAAATACTCAAGGACTAACGGGACTAAAGCACTTAACGGGCAAGGATTGACTTAAGAAATAAAGAAATGGGAAAATTACGAAACCTACCCTGAGGCCTAACCCCGACTACACTAACAGTCCTTTTAAAGCTTAAAAATAAGTTGAAATTAAAAAGTGCATATTATTAAAAACTTATAAAAGCAAAATTTGAGATTAAGCTATAATAAACAATTTTAATAAAAGACCCTTGTACTGAAAATCAATAATAAGCTCAAAAAGAGCTTATCTCTAAGCTGTTTACAGAAAGTGAGGTTTTGAGCTTATTTTCACTTAAACAGCCATAAAATGCTCAAATAAAGCTCAAATCTAAAAAGGAAAAGTGATCTAGAAAGCTTATGATGTGCTTAATCTAAAAATGCAAAGAAATTTAACCTAGAAGTACTTTTAAACTACTGAACTTAAGCATGAAACAAGCAAACTCAGGAAATAAGCAAGGAACTCAAAATCCAAATAAGCTAAAAACATTTAAAAAGCTAAACTGGACTCTAAAACTTTGAGGACTTATTAAACTACTTATAATCTATCTATATAAGCTATACATTCTAGACTCAAAGGCTAAATTAACAAATTAAAAGCCTAAAGTTTCTAAGTACTGTTTTTGGTATTTTTTATGATTTTTGAAAGCAAAATAAGCTGAGACAATAAGCTAGAAAATGAAATTTAAGACTTAAACTATATTGATCTATATTAAAACTTAAGTACTACTGATTTTAAAAGCTTAAAAAACTAATTAGACAGGCTTAAATTGAAAGTACTGCTGGTTCAAAATGAAAGTACTGCTAGTGCAATGTAACTTTTAAGAACAAAATTAAGCTATGAAATAAGCTAGAAAATGAAAACTGAAACTAAATTTAAGAATAGCTATAACTAAACTTAATCCTACTTGAATTTAAGAACCTAAAATCTAAGCTAACAGTACTAACTTATGGTTAGTACTGGTAGTGTAAAGGCTCAGCAGTACTAACTTATGTTAGTACTGCTAGTGCAAATCAAGATTGCACTAATCCAAACACCCCTTTAAAGAGATGACAGATTTGAAAAAACTATTTAAAATGAAAACTAATGGCTAAACCTTAACAACCAGATTCTTAATAGCTTATAACTAACTTAATTAACATGATCTAACAACTGAATAAGCCTTAATCTAAGATCTAAACTACTTTACTATATTTTTGGTTTTTTAGAGGTTTTTAAGACAAATATATGAAAATCTATGATTTAAACTAAGAAAATTGAAAATAGATAAACAACTATGAAGATTTAGCTAAATAAAACTCAAATAAACACTAATAAGCAAAGACAATAAACAAATAAGCAGATCTAAACATAGCAAGCAATGATATCATTATTTAAAGCTAGAATTTAAAGGAAAATGAAAGAGAAACTTACAAACTCCTCTAGCTAAACAAGAGGAACCAATTAAGGCAGCTACAAGCTCCCTAGCTTATTAATAAGCTAGGGTATAAGTCCTTGGGATCTCTTCCAAGTTAAGATCCCCTTCCAAAAGCTCTAATCCAACTAGATCCATGTAAGATTAAACTAATTTAAGGTTTAAGTAAGATTAATACTGAATTTAAATAGCTCTATTTCAGCTTATAGACTGAAAGAGCTTTAAATGAGCTTATTAGCTTATTGAGACAATATGGCTTATTAAGAGAGCTTATGACTTAAAATGAGAGCTTAGAAAATAAGATTGAGAATACTAAAAACTGAATTTCATTAATTAAAGAAACTGATTACATTACTTGAAAAAGGAAAATTACATTTAAGAAAAATACAAATTTAAGCTAGACTAAATTTTACTAAAAAAAACTAGATTAAAAGGAAGAAGACTCTAATATCCCTCCCTTTGTGTGTGAGAAGTGAGGCCTTTTTATAGGTGCTGAAAGAAGCTTCTAGGATCTCTTGCCCTGCTCTCCAATCTTTCAATCCTGGCCAATCATTCAAGCATCAATTGTGGCCGTTTGATCAAGCTGTGGACACCTGAAGATTTGCCAGCGAGTCATTCATTGATGTGATGTTTTTGTCTTCTTTTGTGAGTGTTTTAGTGCAAAAACCCACATTCCATTGTGCTTTCTCCATTGCTACGTGGCATAAGCTTGAGAGAGGGCTAATGACTCTCTTGATTTGACCTTAATGACCCTGCCATTGAACTTGAGCTACCTTGAATTGACTAATGCACCCTTCAATTTTGATTTGCTCTTTATTTTGAGTAAAAGGTAACTTTGGGACGACGGGTGAATAGTAACTTTTGCGCCTAATTTATCGACAGTTAAAACTGTTGAGTTTGGGGAGTTTTGCACTTCTCCTTTGTGGTCCACTTCCTTTTTCGAGTTATAAATGACTTTCGGGATATAAGTTAAACACCCTGTGGAGCTTTGTCTTTGAATTCTTTGGCTTCTTTTTTGAACTCTTCTATTCTCGTTCTGTGTTGCTCGTTTTATGACTGTATTTCCTTGTGATTTTTGACTTATCCATACCTTGCACACAAAAAACACAAAAACAAAGCATATTTTGCTATTTTTGTCTTTTTTGGGTTTAATTTGGGTTATTTAGGTATAACGGAATGAGTGTATTTTTTACACTATCAGTTATAGAGACTATCAAAAGGGCAATGTATCAATAAATTGGGTTAACTAATATGGAATACGGGATTAGGACACAACTTATTCTATGTGGGACAATTTTGTGATTTCGATCTTGAAGTAGCTGTTGGCAAACACACTTGCTTCATTCGTGACTAAGAAGGTGTTGATCTACTCAAGGGATCAAGGGGTTCAAATATTATATACTTAATCTATGGAAATTTTGTTGCTATCCTCTCCTATATGTCTCTTGTCTAAGGCCTCAAAGACCAAGTCTTGGTTGTGGCATCGAAGAATATCTTATTTAAACTTTAATTATATCACTTCTCTTGCCAAACAAGGTCTCGTCCGAGGACTTCCAAAACTAAAGTATCAGAAGGATCACTTATGCTCGCTTGCCTTGTTAAAATCAAAAAAACACTCCCACAAACCCAAGCAAAAAGACGTCCATTGCAAGAAAAACTCTAGCTGCTGCATATGATCTTTGCGGCCAATGAGGATTCAAAGTATCAAATAGGCGAAAATATAAATACTGGTTTATCGGTTTATGATTATTATCGTTTACATGGGTGAAATTTCTAACGATTAAAGGACTAAGGTTCCAAGTATCGTGATTAAATATTCTCAAATGATTTAAGTTTTGTCTGAATGCAACCAGTCGTAACTCAGTGACTCATAAAGGGCACAGAATTTGTCAATCACACACTGAGAGCTTATTATGAAGAAGTCGAAATATCACATCAAACATCTGTTGCTCGCACTCCACAATAGAATGGCGTTGTCAAAAGACGGAACCGTACTTTAGTAGAAGTTGCTCGCACCATGTTGATCTTTTTAAAGGTTTCTTGATTTCTCTGGGTAGAAACAATCGCGACAGCTTACTATACTCAAAACTGATCATTAATCTGAAAACGTCACAACAAAACACCATATGAACTTCTCCATGATTGAAAACCTGACTTATCTTATCTTCATGTCTTTGGTGCTCTTTGTTATCCCACTAATGACGGTGAAGATCTTGGTAAGTTAAAACCTAAAGCTGATATAGGAATCTTGTTTGGTTTAACGCTCCCCCCCCCACCCCCCCCCCCCCCACTGCCCCCCCCCCCCCCCCAAGGGGGGGGGGGGGGGGGGGGGGGGGGGGGGTGGGGGGGGGGGGGGGGGGGGACCCCCCCCCCCCCCCCCCACCCCCCCCCCCCCCCCCCTATTGGCAAAGAAAGCATTTTGAATCTACAACAAAAGGGACCCGTTTAATCATTGAAATTATTCATGTTGATTTTGATGAGTTGACACAAATAACTTTTAACTCCTGGAACAATCAATTCAGGACTCGTACAAAACATTCCTTCTTCAACTTCGTATGTCCCACCAATAAAGAACGACTAGGAAATATTGTTTCAGCCGATGTTTGATGAGTAACTTAATCCTCCTCCATGTGTTGATCCTTAAGTTCATGCAGTCATTGCTCCAGAACCTATTGTTTCAACCGGTACACCTTCCTCAACTACAATTGATCAAGATGCACCATCTACAAGTACCTCACAAATAAATCAAGAAACACCAACTCCATTCATTCCTCTTGATGTTGAAGAAGCTGACCATGATATTAAAGTTGCACACAATGGATAAATAATCCTATGTTGATTTTCCAAGTACAAACCAATTCTGAAAATCTCCTCTCTCAAAGGTTTGTTTATTCCAAAAATGTGCACATCATCAACCAACCACCCGAACCATCAACAAATAAACCATAATGATCAACCACTCCGCTTGATAATGTAATTGGCAATCCTCTAGACCTGGCATCTCCACTCGAAATCAACTACAATATAAAGCATTATATGTATTTTTTGAATCTTACCTTCTTCGTTGAACCCAAGAGTTATCAAGACGCATTGACAGAATCGTTGTTGGATTGAAAGCCATGCAAGAAAAAACTCAATGTAATTGAACGTCTTGAAGTGTGGGAGCTGGTACCTCGTTCGGACCGTGTTATGATTATTACCTTGAAGTTGATATACAAGGAAAATTAGACAAACTGGGAGGTGTGTTGAAAAATAAGGCTCGTTTGGTAGCGAGGGGATATCATCAGGAAGAAGGCATAGAATTTGAAGAATCTTTTGCTCTAGTATGCATGACTGAAGGCCATCCCCACGATCTTTATTGCCTTTCGGCTGCTCATATCAGTCATGAAACATGATCGTCTATCAAATGGATGTGAAGACCGCATTCTTGAATGACATACTGCGTAAGGAGGTCTATGTTAGTCAACCGTACGGGTTTGTAGATCCATAGAATTCCAACCATGTGTACAAGCTTAAGAAATCCCTTTAACGGACCTGAACCAAGCACACGGGGCTTGGTATGATTTGCTCTCATCGTTTCTACTCTCCTAGAAGTTCTCAAAAGGCACCGTTGATCCTACATTATTCATCAGGAGAGAAGGCAAAGACATATTACTGGTACAAATTTATGTCGATGATATTATTTTTGCCTCCACTAAACCTGATCTTTGTGAATCATTTTCTAAAATCATGTGTTCAAAATCCAAGATGTCAATGATAGGTAAACTATCAGTCTTTCTTGGACTGTAAATTTCACAAAGTCCTAGAGCATCTTTAAATCCATCAAATATCCTTGATTCACATAAAAAATATGGTGATGGAACCGCTAACCTATTGGCTATCTCAGATTGTGGAGAAAACAAACTCGATGAAGATCCATCAAGGGAAAGCCGTTGATCCTAACAGGTTATTGGAAATGATTGCACCCGATATGTATCTCACATCCCATGTAGTACCTAACCTTATAATTTGTTGTGCATGAGATGTTAGGTATCAGGCAAAGCCTACCTTAAAGCACTTACATGCGGTTAAGCAAATCTTTTGATACCTAAGAGGAACCATAAATATGGATATGTGGTATTCGAAGGATTCTTCCATTGCTCTAACAGCTTTTGCAGATGCTGACCATGCTGGGTGCCAAATACAGAAAAATCATGTCAGGAATAACAACTATTGGGAGACAGATTATTGAAGTGTCATACAAAGAAACAGAAAACAACCACCGCCAATCTATACAAAAATGAATACATTACTTGTTAGGATGTTTGTGCTTAAAAACTTCGGATCAGATCATAAATAACTAGACTATGGCCTTGGTTCATGAAGATACCATTGTAATGCTGACAAAACAAAATTGCATTTCGTTATATGCTGTTAACACGTCCAACAATCCTGATCCAAGCATATTGACATCAGACATCACTTTATCAAGGAGCAAGTGGAGAATAAGGTGGTTGAGCAGTATTTTGTTAGAACAGAGTATCAGCTGGCAGATATTTTTACTAAGCCTTTAGCATGAGAACGACTTAAATTTCTCATCAACAAGCTTGGTATTAGAAGCAATTCACCTGAGACTCTAAAAAAGCTGACAGACGAAGAGGAAGAGTAATGGTGGTAAACTCTTCACATATCCTATGTATTTTGTTTTTACTCTTCCGCTTCGTATTTTAAAATCAGAAAAATATAAAACCATAAAAAGAAAATACAAAATTATAAAATCAGAAAACACAAAAATATGATTCTCATGACATGTCTTATGAAAATCGATAACATTTACGGCCTTAGAAAATGTCATTCAATATTGATACGAGGGCTGTAAATGAAGTTCTATGCAGAAAGTACAAATGTTTTCCAAAACATGTCATATGTGCTTGCGATTAGTTCAGATAGCAACCCGGTCTTCAATTTAAAGGCTAAGTATTTGCAAGAAAACTTGACCTCACAATGGGAAATTAATTTTTCTCATGGTATGAATTACTTGATATTCATACAAAGGCTTGTGTTTACTTTTCAACACAACCCATGCTATCTAATCAAATACGTGTACGTTTCAGTGCATTTATTTATGTAAAACGAAGAAATCTTGTTTTATAATTGGTGTTAAGCTTTTGAAAATAATTAAACATATTAGTTCTTATTAGTAAAGATTTTAAAGAAATTTTGTATCGCTCAATACAATGTCTACAACTTCATTTAAATAAAAAGAGACATTATTTGAGGGGAGACATAGTCAAATTCTTTTCAAAAAAGTCATCTCAGAAAAAACAGGGGAAAAAAAAAAAAAAGTTTTTAACATAACAGAACATCATTAAAGGGTATTAATATCATTTTAACTCAAAAGGTACTTAAGATATTTTGTTTTAACTTTTAAGAACTAAATGAGCACAAATTTTAGGACTTAAATCCTAAGTTTTATATCTTGAGGGCTAATAGACAATCTCTACAGATACTTAGACTTAGTAAAAGTTGGTAAAGATGAAAATAGAAGAAGATATAAAGCACAAGGACCATACTTGCCAATTTTCAAATTTTGGCCGGTTATACGACTTAGGCTACACAAATCGCACACATACACTTAAAAAAATAAAACCAAACACTACCATTTTCTCACTACACATTTTGCTCGATTCAAAGACAAAATCAAAACGTGTTTTTCAAGCTTCAAGGTACTATCCCACTCGTTTATTATCCTTTTAACATCACGTTGGTAAAACGAATTAGATAAAAACACCTTTTTACACACGAAAATCACTATAATTTGATTTAGGGTTCATAAGTATAAAACTAGAGTTTTTCTCTAATTAGTGTAACAATCCGTTATTTCAGGTCATTTTACGACTTCAATAATTCCATTATTTATTTTTAGGGTTTTACGCGTTTACTTTTAATTTTTATCGTTTAGTTAAATCGCGTAAACTAAAAATCAACAATCAACGTCTATACACTCCGTTAAACTTTTAAATCATCTAATTACTAATTAGGGTATATTGATAAGTTTTTAACATTTTTATAAGCAAAGTATTTTTATGTTACCCATTTTTAAGTTATCGTAGACTTAATGCTTAGCATTAGTAATTACCGGGACCAAGCACCTCAAGCCAAGCACCTCACCACCTCAAGCCAGGCACCTCACCATCTTATAGAGAGGTGTCATTCATATAACAAACCACAAGACCACTTGGTCTTATAGTAAGACATGTGTCTTAGATATTTCTCTTATATAAACACTAGCTTATTCCACTTCACATACCATACCCATAAATAAACCAAATACCTTCTCTTCCCTACCAATTTCACACAACCACACCACCATCAAGGTATTTCAATCTTGGATTAAGGGTTAATAAGCTAGGATTTTAGAGCTTAAGATCTAGAGTTTCTTAAGTAATTTTTGGGGTTCATTGTTCACTAGTCTACTCCCCTCACTTTTGTAAGCAGCCAATCTCATTCCCCCCCATACTTTTAATCCCATATATCATTCATGCCATGTCAAACTAGAACTTAGAAGATACTAAGTGTGTTGAAAAAATTTAATAAAAGCTTATTTCTTAAAAACTCAGATTTTAACTTTGAAAATCAGACCTAAGTTCAAATTTGTAAAACCTATGTAACCATATTTTTGTCCTTAGCTGATTCTAGTACACTTACACATATGTCTTGGGATGTTCCTTATTATTTTTGAAATTTTTAAAGGTCGTTTACTATAGTTAATAAGCCCTACAAGAGAAGTTAGTTAATACCGACATGATTCTGAGTACTAAATTTCATTTATAAAACTCACTATGTTAGGTACTGTTTTTAAGAATTGACCAGTAGAAACATTGTAGAAGACTCATTAAATTAGATTCAGAGAGTTGAGTGAACCTGAGACGATAGAGTAACGAAAGTTACAAAACAGCCTTATACCGAGAGGCAAAGCTGCTGTCTTGGGACAGCAGTGACTGAAGTGCTCCATTTTGGTTATAACATTTGATTTGTAACAAAGTGAGTCGGATGGCTTGCATAACTAAAAACTAGACTCAGTGTAGATAATCTTAGGATCCGGAAACGCGTGATTTTATGGGAAAACAAGGGAGATATAGCTAATTTATGACATAAGTTTTTTGAAAAACTATTTTGAACAAATGCGAAAATGTTTTTGCATTAGCCAACACCTAAAATTTATGAGATGGAATAGAAGCCTTAAAATAATGAGAGTAACAAGTTTACTACGTTTAGAGAGTCTTCCCAAAAAAACCGTCTTTAAGATGAGTAGATACGCTGATTTAATGCCGACCATTTTATACGATTACAATGATATACAACTATTGGGGTGAGAAACATGCATTGTTTTTATATTTAGGAAACGCAAGTTACACTTTTAAAAACAAAATTACAGTTTGCCTAAGTACTATAACCCACTATGCCATGAATCAAGAACTAGATAATAACAAGATAGTAAGCGCGAATGTTATGATTAGATCTATTTGTGATTGACATCCCCGTTTGTGTGAGTAGCGCTCACTAGTTTCGATGGTACCGAAACGACGAATGTATACCATGTCGAAACAATTTGGATGTTGCGGGTTGAACATCTACACGGGCATAATGTTTGCATTAATCTACATATACATATTTGTTATAGCTTCAGTGTCATGAGCTTAGGGAATCGTAATTACTTTTGTGATACTATATTTGTTACTTTATCATACACTTGGAAATCTTGCGGTCCTACTTTATACATTACTTAAACCTGTGAATTCACCAACTTTATGTTGACATTTTAAAGCATGTTTTTTCTCAGGTCAATAAGGTACAAGAAACAAGTATACATTGGTGGTCATGATTTTTAGGAGTCAATTTGCTATAAAGATTTAAATGCATTACATTTTGAAGTATTTGTTATGTATTAAAATCCTTACATTTCACAGATGAACAAATTAAGCTATGGGCTTATGAAACGAGACAAGGTTTTATTAAATCAAATGTATCATCTTCAACGCTCATATAGAGGTGTCGTTCTCATATCAAGTGCATTGATCTATGAAGTAACACATCCATGACCCTTATTCCACAACGACTCAATTTGGGGTTTACATAAGATTGGTAACTAAGGGCAAGGTTATTACGAGAACCAGTCCATGTTTTTACTTGGACTATAACCGTTTTCACAAACATGCATAATACAATTGATTTTTTTAACCAGGACAACAATACACATTGGAGTTGCATTAGTTGGTTATACTAGATGCTTTCATGATCTATATACGTGTTTATATTATATTATGTATATTACAATACATATCTTATATAAGTTTATATTATTGTTGCAGATTAGTCATGTCATCAAACAACGCATCGTCTGCAGTTACCTATACGTCCATATCTTCTGATTCGGATGGACCATCATGGGGTATTCCACTTATGAATGTCAGCGAGCTTTCGGAGATGGACCCCTACGAGGAGGTTGCCCAACAAAGGCAGGCACCACCATGGTCCCTTCAGAGCTAATGCGCCTGCTCCATCGAGATATAAGCCATCATATACAAGTGAACATTTCGAAGCCTGTTTAGACCCAGATAACCACATGCCTTCAAATGATTACATCGTGATTGAGTATCACCTAATGCCTCAGAATAAGCTCACCATCAGCCCTATCGCAGGGCTACATTATTGAGTCTGATCAGGAAGAAGATCCAAAGGAGGATTCTGAGGAGGATCCAATTGATTATGCTGCTGATACAGATGATATGAAGGAGGATAAAGAGGAAGTAGAGGAGTCCTCATAAGGATAACGAGGAATGAGGAGAAGCACCTAGCCTCCTGCTGTTGCTTTAACAGCTGTTGAATCCTGACCCCGTCCGACTGAGGAATACAAAGCGTTTGAGACCTGATGAGTCGTGGCACACCACCATCCACCACCACCTGCAACATACTACTTCTAGTATGACCCCTGTGCCGAAAACCCAGCACCATACCGTTTTTCTTATAGAAGAGATTGCTAGATTTTTGCCTTACCTACTCCACCACCATCTCTACTCACTTCATTATCATCACTACTTCCCCAGATACCATCACCACCCACCATCACCCACTACCATTACCTGCACAATCCACTAGCCGTAGAGCTGACATGCCCGAGGCTAAGTTGCCGCCTCGGAAGTAGGTTTACTTACTTTAACAGCACCCATACCAGGTTGAGATTGGGGAGAGTTCTAACTTACTACTGTCGCTAGAGACAGCCGATTTTACTGTGGCTCGTAGAGTCGATATAGTTTTTGGAACTTAGATACTATATTCGTGTTTTCTGAGCAGAAAGCTAAACCGAAGTTAAGTCGTTCACTTGAGGGTTAATTATCAGGCCAGCGTTAATAGACGGGAGAGTGAGGAGTTCCAAACACATCATCAGGATGCACAGGATGATCATGTTTGCCTTAAATGAAATAAAGGTAAGTTTACATTAAGGAGTACCTTTACTCCTGTGTACTATTCAAGAGCATGAGCGGAGGTTGTAGGTGCCCACCAGCTTTAATAGGTTTTAATAGAAGGCCAAATACACTAGGGCTTTGGAGACATGGATTGCAGTTTTAGAGACTCAGGAGTATCGCCATGAGTGGCAGCATCAGGACGCAAATGAATCGTGCACAAGTACGCACAAGCGTAATCCGCTACGGAAGGCAATAGCGACCGTAGCTTGAAACTTAGAGGACACAAGTATAAGCCTAGATTTTACTTTTTAAGTTAAATTCTTAGCTACCTTGTATATCCTAATATGTATTATGGGTGAACATCCCAACTATTAAGGGAATCTTTTGTTCACCATACTAGCTATCTGCATTTGCAATTGCAAAGTATTATGGGTTATCCCTAGCTAGCATAGAGGTAGGATTTTATGTATCTAGTGTTGTAACAAACTATTATGTATGTTGATTCTATGTAATGATATATATAATATCGATTGGTTATGTTATTATTGGTTTTCATCAGCATTTTATGAGTTCACTGTGGTTGTGGATCTCATGTTTAATATATATTCTTATGGTCAATGTCTCGATTGTGATTTTATGAAATCTCACATGTATTGTATCTTTGTGATTTTGAAGAATCATGCTACCCAAAAGAGCTCGTGCTGCTGCTGCTACTAACACTGCTAATGCACCTATGAGTGTTGCTGCCATAAACCAACTGATTGAAACACGAGTGGCTGAGGTACTCACGAACCAAGAAATTTTAAGGAACAACTAGTATTTTTGGGGGTGGTTTTGTGGTGTGGGGGGGGGGGGGGGGGGGGGGGGGGGGGGGGGGGGGGGGGGGGGGGGGGGTGGGTCTAAGGCGATGGTAGCCAAATTTCAAGATCTGGAACGGGTAGACCAGCTCGCACTCCTCGAGAGTGTACCTACAAAGACTTTCTAAACTGCCAACCTCTTAACTTCTGAGGTACAGAAGGGGCTATACTGTTGGAAACCAAGTCAAGTTTGCCACTTGTACTCTTCTTAGCATTGCTCTAACATGGTGGAACTCCCATGTTAAGGCAATGGATCTTGATGTTTCATATGCTATGCCATGGAAGTTACTCTCTAACATGATGACTGCAAAGTACTGCCCGCGCAGTGAAATCAAAAAGCTGGAACATGAAATCTGGAACTTGAAAGTGAAGGGTACTGAGCTTTGGCAACTATAACTAGACTCATTTTAAGAGTTAGCAAATGGTTATCTGGAAGGATTTCCCTGCAGAGTCAGATGAGGTTGGAAAAAGTATGTGGTTCAACTCCCTGACATGATTCAGGGAAAGGTGATGTCTGCCAGGCCAAAACCTATGCAAGAAGCCATCAAACTGGCAAATGACTTGATGGACCAAAAGGTCCGTACATATGCTGAGAGACAGGCCGAGAACAAAAGGAAGCAAGAGGACAACTTAAGAAGCAACCAGAACCAACATCAACCATTCAAGAAGCAGAATGTTGCTAGGGCCTACACTGCTGGGTCCGGTAACAAGAAAGAGTACAGGGGATCCGTACCCAAATGCACCAAATGCAATTATCATCACAAGGGTCCATGTGCACCTAGGTGCCACAATTTCAACAAAGTAGGCCATCTGGCTTGTGATTATAGGAATCCTGCCCGTGCTAATGCTGCTAATGGTAACAACCAGAGAAACCAAGGGATAGCTTAAAGGGGAACAACTTGTTTTGAGTGTGGAGCTCAGGGGCACTTCAAGAAAGACTACCCGAATGGGAAGATTTAAGAAATCAAGCGGGGATGGTACGCTGTGCAAGGGGCTTTAATCTGTGGGCACTGCTGACAAACCCTGAAACAACAATATGGTTACGGGTACGTTCCTCCTAAACAACTGTTATGCTTCAATTTTATTTGATACTAGTGCCGATAGGAGTTTCGTGTCTAATGCATTTTGCTCCCTAATTGATATCATCCTAACTACACTAGACCATGATTATGATGTCGAACTAGCCGACAGAAGAATAATTGGAGTTAATACTATCATACGGGGTTGCACTTTAAACTTCTTAAATCATTCTTTCATCGTCGACTTGATGCCTGTATAAATTGGTAGTTTTGATGTCATAATTGGTATGGATTGGTTATTAAAATATCAAGCTGTAATCGTCTGTTCTGAGAAGATCATTTGTGTCCCCTTTGGAAATGAAATCTTAATTGTTCGTGGTAATGTAAGCAACAACGAACACGGGTCTCGATTAAACATCATCTCGGCACCTAAACCAAAATAGTATTATCTAAAGATGTCCCTATCATTTTGGCACATGTTTACCAGAACAAAAACGGAAGACAAGTCGAGAGGAGAAGCGACTGAGATATACCTATTGTTCGAGACTTTCCTGAAGTATTTCCCGAGGACTTGTCGGGTATTTGACCAACCCGACAAGTGCAATTTCAAATCGATTTGATACCTGGTGCTGCACCTGTAGCACGAGCACCCTATCGATTAGCTTCGTCCAAGATGAAAGAATTTTCGGATCAACTCAGAGCTTTTCCGACAAAGGCTTTATAAGATCACAAGTTCCTCACCTTGGGGAGCTAATCCGTGTTCTTATTTTATAAGAAGAAGGATTGATCATTCTGATGTGCATGATACCCGGGAATTAAAAAGCTAATGGTGAGAACCGTTACCACTTCCAAGGATTACGAATTTTAGTCGATCAACTTTAAAAGTCAGTATCTACTCAAAGATCGACCTGAGGTCGAGTTATCACCAACTGAGAGTTCGTGAAGAAGACATCCTGAAAACCGCATTCAGAACTCGATATGGACATTATGAATTTCAAGTGATGTCGTTTGGTTTGACCAACGCACCTGCTGTATTTATGGATCTCATGAATACGGTTAACAAACGATATCTGGAAAAATTCGTAATTGTCTTTATTGATGATATTTAGATCTATTCAAAGAGAAAATAAGAGCACAAAGAGCATCTGAAGCTAATCTTGGATTTGTAAAGAAAGAGGAGTTGTATGCCAAATTCTTTAAATGTGAATTTTGGATCCCCAAAGTACAATTTATCGGTCACGTGATTGACAACTAGGGTATTCATAGGAATCCGCCAAGATCGAGATCAATTCAAAAGGTAGTGGCATCTCCTAAGACTCCACCGGAAGATACGTCAATTATGAGGGCTTAGCCGAATTACATCGGAGATTCATTGACGGGTTTTCAAAGATCTCCAAATCAATAACCAAGCTAACCCAGTAGAAACCTTAAGTTTGATTGGAGTGACAAACAAGAAGCAGCCTTCTAACTATTAAAAGAAAAGTTGTGCAGTGCACCTATCTTGGCTTAAACCTGAAGGAAGCTGAGAATTTTATCATTATTATGGTGTTTCGCATAAGGGATAAAGTGGTTGTCTAAATGCAAAATGAGAAGGATTGATTAGCTTTGCATCACTACAACGAAATTCACGAGAAGAACAACACCACCATGACTAAGAGTTAGGAGCAGTATGTTTACGCTCTAAACTTTAGAGCACTACTGTATGGACACCAAGAGTACTAATGTACATCTGATCAAAAAAGCTACTAATCACATCTTTTTCAGAAATAATTGAACATAGAGACATACGAGACAGTTGCAGTTAGAATTGCTTAGTGATTACGATTGTGAGATTCGTTATCACCAGAGAAAAGCAAATGTGGTGGCCGATGCTTTAAGCAGGAAAGAACGAGAGCCACTGCGGGTTCGAGCCTAGTCATGAACTATGGATTGGATTCTCCCGAGCAATTTAGAAGCTCAGACTTAGCAAAGAAAACCAGAAAAAAAAAAAAAAAAAAATTACCTCAAGTCTGAAGATGTTGTAGGTATGCTAATGAAGCCCAAGGAACCATGAACAGCTAAGGTAAAGAAGAAAGTAAGAACCCCGCAGTACTGACGAATGCCTGTGTTTGAATAACAGAAGTTGGTTGCCATGCTACGGTGATCTAAGGACTCTGATTATGCATGAGTCCCACAAATCAAATATTATGTTCATCCAGGTTCTGACAAGATGTACCAAGAAATGAAGCAATTATACTGGTGGCCCAACATGAAAGCCGATATTGCCACCTATGTAAATGTTTGACATGTCTAAAGGTCATAGCTAAACACCAAAAACCATCTGGTTTGTTGGTGCAACCGTGAAGATTCCTCAGGAATTGGACAATAATACCATGGATTATTGTCACCAAGCTCCCACAGACAACAAAATGTTAATGAACCATTTGGTGATAATAGACTGTCTTACTAAGTCTGCACACTTTCTACCAATAAGGGAAAATGACTCTATAGGCAAATTAGCAAAACTGTACTTGAAAGATGTGGTCACGAGACATGGAATACCAGTCTTAATCATTTGTGACCGTGACGGTAGATTTATGTCAGGTTTCTGGAGGGTATTTCAAAAGGCTTTGTTACTTAGTTAGATATAGTACTAAGCCGTACCATGCTGGTAACTGATGGACAAAGAAAAAAAACCATTCAGACACTAGAAGATATGTTACACGCTTGCATGATAGACTTTAGGAATGGTTGGGAAAGACACTTACCACTGATGGAGTTCTCATACAATAATAGCTATCATACAAGCATCAAGGCTGCCCTATTTGAGGCACTTTATGGTCAAAAGTGCCGTTTATCCTTGTTTGTGCTGGGAAAAGGTCGGAGATGGCTCACTTACCAATCTAGAGATCTCTCACGAAACCAACCAAAAAAGATCGTTCAAATCGAATACAAAGAATTCAAGCCGTCGTGATCACCAGAAGCGTTACCGTCGATGTGAGGCAGTAAGCCTTTATAATTTTTAAAGTTTGGTGACCGAGACATGTTGAAGGAACGCCTTGGAAAGGGGTTAATCCGATTTTTCAAACAGGGGAAGTAAACCCAAGGTATATTGGCCCTTTCAAGGTGTTGGCAAAAGTAGGAACCGTTGCTTACAGACTAGAACTTCCTCATCAATTAAGCAGGGTTCATAGGACATTTCACATATCCAATTTGAAGAAATGTTTATCCAACGAGCCGTTGGTAATTCTGTTGGAAGACATACACATTGATGATAAACTTCACTTCGTTGAAGAACCAGTAGAGATCATGGATCGTGAAGTCAAGCAGTTAAAGAAAAGTGTTAGTGCAAATATTATGATATTTAATCTATATGATCTCTTTATGTTTTGGTGATGACAAACATGTAACTTGTAATATGTAACGTAAAGTGCGCAAGTTACTCGTAATCACAAATTATCAATGCATACTCGCATTCACATCTCCTGACGTCTCAAGTATGCATCAAGACGAACATTGGTTTACACCCGACGTAAATCACTTAAGGTATGTACAAACACAGTCTCATTAAACATGATTGAGATCAGAAACTAAATTTTTCGTTATTAATCCATCACATTTCTACAAAACTATATTTTTACAAAATACACAAAATAGTTTTGCTAAATAAAAACAAAAGTACCTGTTATATTGGAAATTAAATTATTTAATTCAATTTACCCCTAAAAAAAAACTGAATACAGCTCAGCCAGATAAACCTTCCCCACAAAAGGACAAAAATCAGAGCATCAGTCTAGGGGCGGCCCCCTTAGTGCCTAGGGCGGGCCCCATATATATATGGGACCGCCAGGACTGCCACCCAGCGTCAGCTACCGTTGATTCCCTACCTATAAATACTGCACTCTCTCCTGTATAAAATTAACCCTCTTTGTACGGATTTTTAAAATTCTTTTCTCTCTCTAAAATCCCTTTTCTCTCTCTAAATCTCTTGATCACTAACATAGTAATCTTGTTTAAATATGATCCAATCTTCTATCCTTTCCTTCTTCCCTCATGTGCAAGAGAAGAACTTCGGTCATCTTCAAGATCTGAAGTTATGTAGGCTAGTTAGTCCATTTGTAACAATTTGTTACTTATAGATCGAGATCTATGTCATTCCAATCTTATTAGTATGTTGTAGATCAAAGATGTATATAGTTTTGTGTATGGGTAGGTGGGTGTTGGATTAGTATTTTAGCTTAAAATACATTGTATGAAGTGGTAGATTGGTTTTCAAGCTAAGATTCAGGACTTGACATAAAGATTAATGTCAGAAAATAATGTAAGGGAGCGACACGGGTTTAGAATGGTATAAGGGGGGGGGGGGGGGGGGTTATATAAAAAAAAAAAAAAAAAAAAAAAAGGGGGGGGGGGGGGGGAAAAAAAAAAATAAAAAAAAAAAAAAAAAAAAAAAAAAGAAAAAGGCCATAAAACACAAGGTTTTGTTATGTTAGGCCATAAACATAACGACTTTGGTTGTACCCGAATAAAGAACTCGACATCTAGCTAGTGTCAGAAAATAATTACATTGATATAAGGTTTCTCACGCCAAAAGGGGCCTTGTTGATTAGTGAAGTAACCCGAGTTGGATACTCGGGAAGTGGAGTAAGGGCAGAAGAGGAGATTCGTGACCGAACCGATACAATCACCGTGTCCGGTTTGCATTTTTTACCTTTCTCTTTACTTATATCTTTACATATATCGCTTTACTTTTACATTTGCATTGTGCTTATGATTGTTAATTATTGTGTATGTTGTGTTAGTCATGGTTGTGTAGCTCTTTGTAGTAAACATTGTGAGTGTGAAATATATGTTAAAATATAGCGCTAGGTTATTGAAATCCAGTTTAAATGGACACTTCTCATATTGCGTTCAAAATTGATTGTTAATTTGACACAAATAATCTATTTTTGAAAAACCTCTTCTGGAGGCGGTTCCAATAAAACTGAGCAACCTTGATGTACTAGGCGGTGCCCCTATATAATAAGGACCACATGGCAGATGCGTTAAATATAAAGTTTTGATCCTAAGTTTTTAAGGGAAAAACAATTCACACCCCCTCTATCGTTTATCCATAATTGGTATAGAGCCCAGTCGCTCTAATTTTATAAAACAAATGGTTTTTTAAAATAAGTACGATCCATGTATCTAATTACCGCTGGATAGGAGGAACTAAATATGGGAAAGTGATTTGTTGTTTGATTCGTACTAGTTTTGTATATTAAAATACCTTCGTAAACTAGCATTTAAAGGAAAAATATTCTTAAAAAAAACTTTGGACAGTGTCAACTTAATGTTTGTCCTAAGTCGTAAGAGAAGAAATGATGTCTAAAAACACGAAATTTATGTGCTAGAAAACAAGTTTTTAAAAATCTATGATCTACAGTTTAAATAACAAAATTAATTTTGAACAAAAAATGTGTTTAGGGGTCACTGGTGGCGATCCCATAAATGTTCGAGCCGATCCCCAAATATATCAGGGCCATCACCTTTAATGGGGGCCGCATTCTATATCATAGTTTTTGGCAAACTTTGAAAAATTATATAAAATCAACCGTAAGTCTGTAGAAGTCGTGCCACCCGCCATTTCAAAGATAATTGAGTCTAGTTACATTTAAAAATACTTATCAAGTCTTTATTCTAAACTAAGTCAGTCAGAAATGCAAAATACTAAACATAGTGTTCAAAACTATATGGTTTCGGTTGAAAGTAAAACTTGTTAGTGATACCTATTCTTTCAAGTTCCGAGCATATTCAAGTCAACTCATCTTAAAACATTGAGATTTGATTAATTTTTAAAATGGGGAGGAAACAAGTTTTATTTTCAAATAAAAACAAGCTATGTATAACACGTTAATCTAATACACAAAATGACGATGACTAACTTATAGGTGTAGCTAGATGAATATGTTGTTTTAACTTTTGTTTCACTTGGTAATAGATAATCAATAAGTAATCATTAATATATGTATTGAGCAAGATTATATATCTAAACAAATGTCCATGTATGCTATTTGTATGCTTACTCAGTTTTCCGTATTTATGCCTAATAAGAATACGCTAGATTTCAATTGCGTTAAGTTGCAAATTGTTTATGCATTGCATATAGGCATAGAAAACAATATTTACAAGTGTTACTAAACACTTGTAGATTAATTTTTGAGTAAGTAACACCAGTTAGAAACAGAGTTAAATGATTTGTCAAGTGTGAAGCAAAATAATATCCTAAGATCATATTTAAATCCTTAAAAAACACTAAATTATTCCCAACACATTAACTGTCTTCCAACCAGTTTCCTAAATCTTTTTCAACGTCTTGCTTGTTGACCTTGGGCTTGTTAAACAAAAGAAATATCATATTAATACATAGTATTTAAGAAAAAGAAATAGTATTTTTTTGTTAAACTTTGCTTGTGCTCATTATTCTAACACCACACACACATTATTTCTTCTTTTTATAAACATAAGTCTTTTAATAAAAGATGTGAGTTGTATTAAAATAGTTAGAAAAATAATATATAACCAAAAAAAATGTTAAAAACTATGCATACAATGCATAACAACAAAATAAGTTTTTTTTCTATGTCGCACAAGCAAAATATATGACAATCATGAAGTAAGAGATTACTTGTCATTACTCATACACCTACAATTTACAACTAGTCCTTATGATTAATAGAACACACTAACAAAAAAACTTTATTTGTTCCTTCTTAAAATGTGTTCGTGAGGGTCAAGAAAGATTTCAAATATATATCAACTCATTATTCAAACTATGATTGATATTATTATCGAATCTAATTGACAAGTTTTCGAGTATGGACAAGAAATCAGATTTTAGTTGTCTAGCTTTAAGATTATATCAAAATATAACAAGAGATATTATCTTAAACCTACATACTCAATCACACTCGATTGATATGAAAATAACGACATCCTTTTCCAAGATGATAAGAATATGCATCGGATCATAACTCACACTTGTGTAGATGATGTCATATTGAGTCTACTTGTCCAATAGTTGTGTTCCAAATATTTGGAAAATATATGCATAAAATACACCACCAATGAAGTAGGATTGGCGACTTGAATGTTTCATCCGAGATATTCAAGTAATTTACCTAGCAATGCAATTGGTAAAGTCGTCATCTTCGAAACAGCCCAAACTAAGCAAATACACAACTTAAGTGGGACTTTGCCCAAAAACAATAGAAAAGTAACAACACAAACTCAAACTAAATCCTCATCAAAACTCCTCGTCGTACTTAATCAAATAAGCATAATAGTTTCTCTTCACCCAATGGGAACCCTTAACCATCTAAGGTTAAGATTAGGAATATTAAACATATTTTCAAACTATTTATTGGTGCTTCTCTCATTAATTTATTCGTAAGAGGAATTTTTGAATATGAAGATTATGTATTATTCCAAAAGATAATCAATCTACTATAACTCTAATTACAAAATTAGAATATGAACATGAAATCGAGACTAGGATTTATCTAGATCACAGAAATATCAATCAAATGACCATAAAAATATCTTTTCGTGTCTAACTATTAAAAACCACCTCGGTTATTAAATGAGAATCACGAAGTATCGATTGCAAGACAACAAGGATTAGTCAATCGAATTGCAATTCACACTTGCAATAAAGATGTTTCATTAGTCTAAAGTGTTCAAATGTAGTGTTATTAGCTATGGTCAAATTAAACTGCTAAACTTAAAACACTCTAAGTAGAGATTTGACACTTAAGAATTCCAACGGGAAAACTCATAAGTACTTGCCAACGTGTGATAAGCAAGTCTTGGATGTCATATCAGAAAACTCAAACCGAGAACCATTATAACTTATATAAGTTTCTCTTAATAACCTAAAATCAACACCATCTCCTAAATAATGGAAATATGATCCTTGCCCAAATTTGGCACCTTCACGGATTGATGGATCCTTCATCCTAAAGCCAACTTCGGTTTAGGTAGATCCGCCCTATAGCATTGGATTTAAACATCTTACTCTTTTCAATCTCTTGCTTAAAATTCTAACATAGATGTAACTAAACTTTAGTTAATCATCATTATTTCTACAAAAGAAACAAACACAAGATCTATGAGGTAAATAACATTACCTGGAATTCTTTAATAAAAGACATCAAAGTTGCATTCTTTAGAACACACTCAATATAGAGCATTAAAAATTGGTCACTTTTAAGCATGCTCCTAGGTCATAGATGACGTCATTTTTTTCTTAAATCTACAACAACTTGCTTGCTCTCATCATTCAACATAGGAAAACCACACATCTTGATTAGGATTATTGAACCGAAATTAAAGTACGTTAGGTTGAGTCATAGTAGAGCCTTTGTATGAAAAAACAATACATAATTTTATCTTTTGCTACCACCTTTCATTGGGAAAATAAGGAATTCTATTTGTTCTACATGATAATGACTACTGGCAGATCACATTGCACTAGAAAAGTCAATTTGACCTAACGGTTGAATTGCATTCCGCAGAGTGAAGTTAGGTTCATGTAAAACCCATAAAAAATGGTCAATGTTTAGCCTGAATTGAGCACCACTATTGATAGTCTCATATTCCTTTCTGCTAATTGAATAAACCTCTTCTTAAAATATGCCAATGAAGTCTAACATTGATAGACTTTGTATTTAATTAAGACTGCACACTGAACAAGAAAAAATATTGTTTCCCCTTGGTCAATCTAGACTCATGCATTTCACATACGTGCTTTTGAAATTTCAAGATGCGAATAACGTCTCCTAACGTAATCGCAATTAATATGCTTCATGTTTACTTAATGCTCAAACGTTATTTGCTTAGCTAATAAATGCATGTTTTGTTGTAAAAACATTTTGCCTTTTTCATAGCAATTTACTAAAATATCTCTTTTTCACATACATAACACAATGCTCCAACGTGCAAATGCTAACATGCTTTACAGTGAATTACATTTAAAATGATCAGTTTGGTTCGTTCATTACTGACTTACATGTTAATTGTGCACCTACAGCTATGTTAGGTGATGTAAGGACAATAAGGTTTAGATGTCATTACAGTCTTACAACATTAAATCTTGATTGATTATTATGTGATTGGCTGCTTAGATAAACTTGCATGCTTATATTTATATTCCTTATACATCTATTATATCTTTCACAACACTTGAAAATCTTTCCTTCAATCCGGAGACACTAATCTAAATTTTCAACAGAGCATAAAATGGTCTTAAAATCTTCTAGAGCCTTCCTTCATAGATTTCTTTAATCACCATCACCCTTTCTGTCAAATAATCCACTCTTTGTCATGGCAAAGTTAGATGGTCAAACTAAAACCTTCAATGTATGGTTGACAACATTATAAAATGTCATATCCGAGATATTCAAGTATCTTTAACTGCAATCGGAAAACATAAAGGACATATCCTAATATCCTATTCAAGCCGTTTAAACAACATAAATATAAAAACATCTTCTTTCATACGACAAAACATTCATATATCTCGCCCCCTTTGATGAAATCATTACTTTCTTCTCTATGAAAATTCTTTCTCTCGATGAAAACACGACTATCTCTTCGACGAAACATTCTTCACGTTTGTCGAAAACATTCTTTCTTTTGACGAAAACATTTCTTCTCTTCAACGAAACATTTCTTTCTAATTCGCATTCGAAAACATCTTTCTCTTCGAAGAAAACATTCTTTCTCTTTGATGAAAACACTCTTTATCTTTCGATCACACCTCTTCCTTCTCACTCAACCACGCCTCTACAACCATAGAGATGGCTAATACTCTTTTCTCAACTATATTCCGCTACCAACCTTAAGATAACCTTATATACCCTCGTCATATGATTGTTTATGAACATTCATAATACTCGAGAGACCGCCCAATCCATCTTGACATCGTCAAGCTTCGTCCGTTTCTAGCTTTGTTTGTTTTTCTTCTATATTATATATTATTATTATTATTATTTTCGTGTAAGAAACACACCAAAGATATGTCACCATTTCCTTTGGGAGAATGTCCAAAAGGAAACATCTCCATCAAAAAGGTTGCGTCTGAAGATAACATCGCCGACACCTTTCTTACCCGTCAGCGTTAGTCATTAAATTATCTTCGTCAAGGTTAGGAATTAGTCGAAACACATCAAAATATTTTCTCTTCTTTTCTCTAGTTTCATTCTAGTCCGTGTTCCATTCCATGTCGTGACAACTTAACTACTTCATATACCAAAGTACTTTTAAGTATTCTTTCTAAATTAGCGAAATGCCAAATTGAATAAAATGTCACTCCTTTTACAAAATTTGTCAAGCCCTAAACTCCTCTCGCTTTGCGCCGCGGCCCCCCACGATCTATTTTGGCGGCCCCTATATATATCTGGGACCGTCGACATCAGGCTTGAGATATCTATCATTTCTTTTCAAATCATTAAACGAACTCACCCTCTCTCTATTCTTGTTTGCTAAGCTACGTCTTTCCCTACACACCAAACCTATGCCCAATATCTCTCTATAGATCAATGGGTCATCCTCACATCCTAACACTCACAAGCATCATTGCTTATGTTGTTAATAGTCAAGTGAAGTTCATAATGAAATGGGTCTCATTCTCAAATACAATCCTTACAATGTCATACTCACAAATCTCCTCACATCTTGGTCATCACTTCTCGTAAACTTCTTTTCTCACCTCGAATGGTCTTTTTACTTCTAAACGGTTCCTTTCTTTCTTAATAATCTTCTCACTTCGAATAGTCGTCTCACTTCTAATAGTCTTTTCACTTTTGACGTTTCTTCTCACTTCTAAATGTTCTTTTTCTCTTCTAATAAGTCTTGTATCCTATAACGTTTCCTCTCACGTCTAAACGTTTCTTCTCTTTTAATAGTCTTGTTACTATTAAAATTTCTCCTATATCTTACTTTATTTTCTGACACTAAGCTAAATGTCGAGTCCTAATTTTAGCTAGAACCAATCTACCATTTCACAAGATATACACACTCACAAGATCTACACAATCGGATCTACACAATATCCGAATCATACAAATACACAAGATATTTAATCTTCAAGTGTTATTGAGTCACCACATTGTTGAGTCTCTCAGTATTCTTCCACCATGAAAGAACTACCTCATTTCACATCCCACCTTTGTTCCTCAACATTGTTAACCAACAAAACACCAAACAAACCTTTGAATTCCCAATCATCCACTTTTGTCTCGATAGGATCATATGCACATCAATTGTTAGTGCAAATGATATATCAATCTTTTCTATCAACCTCTCATCAACACGTTCCTTCTTTAGTATCGCTCATCCTTTCCCACTTTTTGGCTCTATGGAATCATTTTCATTCACATCCAAGAGCACATCATCTCCATCCTTGTCTTATTTTTCTTTTTATTCTTTTAAAGTATATATATAATTTTTTTTGACATATTTTGCCAAGATATTAAGTGTCATTCGTCTACTTTTAAAAGGTCATTCTCATAATATTTTTGTGTCAATCAATAAACGAATCCCATTCTCGTTTATTAAAAGTTGGTCTAATCTTTCTCCGTAAACATACGTCTTGAGTCTTTTAATTATATCATTTAGATTGTTGTTTTTAAAATAATGTTTGCATGTGTCCAGCTTCTAACTTTTTTTTAAAGTGTCATAATCTAGAATATTAACACCTAAAATGCATGTCTAGTTCCCCGCTAATATCTTGCTATATATATGTGCTCTTGTCTACTAACTTCGTTTTGTAGCACGCATCCATATCTTGATTCCTTGGTGCCCCAAACAAGGGGGAGCACTTGCAAGCGTTCTACTCATTTAAATTGCATCGAACTTCTCAAGCATCGATGGTAATTTATTTATGGATCCGTTATAGTCAATATACAAGAAATGTAATTATCATGGGGATGCAATAAGCAAGGGGGAGCTAATAGGAGCTATGTGGTTTAATAACATGGATTTAGTTTAACCATGATGATAGAAGACTTTACTAGGATGATGCAAGCTCACTTTTATAGGAAGATATGATTGGGGATTGTCAAATACGATGAAGGGTTTATTCATACTCCAAATACTTCACCTCTTCCACTTCAAAATCACCTTAAACCTTAAGGTCATCCTCTCATAACTTCAACTTATATATTTGAAGTACTTACTT
>BQNB010071235.1:2757-32834 GCA_026074375.1 Tanacetum coccineum | reverse complement strand
AATCATAAGACATCTTCAGCTTTGGAAGTGCTTTGGAAGACTTTATTTCTGTTGTATTTGTACCTGATATGAACATTGTAAGTAATTCCGTATGTGTCCACATATTGTGGGAATATTATTAGCCTTAAAATATGGTGACATATCCGGAATTACATTAGTTCATTTATAGCGTGACACACAAGGACTAATAATGAATAAGTACAATAGTTGTGTGTCACTAGGACTATAAATACCCCTCTATACTTCCATGGAGGGGTGAAGCTCACTTTTGTAAAAGTGTGTGTGTGTGTTTTCTCTCAACAACGCACACAACTTCTCATCTCTTATCTTTATCTCTCTAATAATATAGATACTTTTCTTTTCCATTTTACCAAGCCTCCGGATCTTATGTTGTAAGGGTGAATCGTGATAACATTTTTGTTCATAAGCTTTCAAGAGACAGCAAGTTATTTGTTGATTTTGATGAGAGTAATTGCTATATTCAGGATTTAAAGGCAAATAGAACTGTGAGGATTGGTAAACAATACAATGGCCTTTATTTGTTTCATGTAGACTGTAACAACCCGAGTTTCCCGACGTGTATGGCGATCGCGTACCCGACGTCGTAAATATTATTTTACGAGTTTTCGTGAACGAGTGTCGACATTTAAAACTTCATTTGTCGATAATAAATATTTTCGTTTTTTATTACGAATAATTTTGAGAGATTTGATAATTTTTATTTTTGATGTTTCGCGAGTCGACGTTTGATCGCGCGTTTGTAATCGTTTTGAGCCTCGTAAAAATTTACGACGCATCTCGTTATTATTTTTAGGATCATATATTATTATTTTATGAACCTTGTCGTCTTTGTTCCTCGACCTTGGCCATAGCTCGCGTTTAAGGCTCATGTTTTATTAAATTGGGTACAAGTTACCTTCAAATAAATACATTGTACAAAGTATCACAAGTAAATAAAAAGAAAAAAAAAAAATTATTTTTGCATGTTTCTAGCTCTAGGCCGACGCCTAGACTCTCCCAAACACACTCAATCCATTTGGTTTCCAAGAAAATGATTACATGTTTGCTTCCCAATTTAGATAAAGCCTTAAACATTATCACACACAAAGGAAAAACATAAAGTCTCAAAAATCTTTCTCTTCTCTCTTGTTCTTGTGGCTCGGCCGGACATAAAACACCACACACAAACCATTATTTTTCCAATTTGATCTTTCTAACACAATTAAACATCACCCAAATGAAGATTAAAACAAGCTAGAACCAAGTGGTTGTTATTTTTCTCCTCCCTTTTTCTTTTTGTGGTTCGGCCGAGCACCCAAGCAAACACCCTTTGGTGTTTTGATTTTTCTACCTATCAAGTAATGTTTAGGTGATCCTAAACTAGTCATCCATGCCATAAAAATTGACATGCAACAAGGTTTTAAGTAAAGTGAAATATTGTTGAATCAAAGAGATTTTTGGTCTTGATTGTGGGTTCGAACCAAGCAAGAGACAAAAAGGAAGTGATTTATTTGGTTGATTATTGATTTGGTTTAAATTTGATTTTGGTTTGGTTTGGTCCAAGTGAGGTGAGCCGCGGCTAGGATCCAACGGGACGAAACGAACACTTTTATTTTTCCGACCTTGCTTCATATAGCATAATGAGCATTCTTTTATGATTATTTCGATTGTTTCATTCATTTTATCGATTCGATTATATGTGATGAAATCCATTGAAACTTGCGGCGTTTAGTATAATATGTTATTGATTGTAAATCGGGATTGATATGAAATTATAGGTCATACTAAACATATTTTAGATGAGTTTTTGTGTTAAAAACGGATTTTGGCGCATTTTGTGACGAGTATATTGTAAGCAGAAAACTAAACTCGTGTTTCGGGGTTCCAGATTTTGAAAAGTCAGATTTTTGTTTGTAGAATATGATAGAGAATATTTTTGTGGTCGTTTTGATATAAAATGGGACTTCCAACTCCCTATAACGAAGAAACTAGAGCGAAAAACGAGATATACACGTTCAGTTGAAAAATAAAGTCATTATGATTTAATTAGTTGCTGTCAGATTTTTAAAAGTCCGTTTTGAGCGTTTTCGGGTCCGTTTCGGCCATCCGACGAAGCACGAAAGTTGTTTGGAATGACGTTTTATTTTGCCGTGAGGCTTGTTAGTTTTAAAATCGAGTAATAACGGGTCAAAACCCAAGGTTAAATTCTGCATTTATTTAAAAATACATTAAGTTTCAACAGATTCTCGTAAGGGCATTTTGGTCATTTTCTGTCGAGTTTCAGGTCTCGGATAAAATTAAAAAGTTGTCCGAAACATCGTTTCGCATAAAATTTATTTAGTACCCGAGTCGTGAAAATGTGATATAGAGGGTCGTTTTGGTCGGGTCAGACCTAGAAAATAAATATACTATATAAAAAGTCAAACGTAAAGGTTAACAAAGACTTTAATAAACGTTAACGAGCTATGAAGGTGATTTCGATTAATAAAATAATATTGATTAATATACTAATGTAAGTAATTATTTTTGAGACCGTTGGTCGATTCTAAAAATGGGCGTCCAAGGTTCGACTGGGTGAATAAATATTATTATAAATATAATATTGTTTCGAGACTTACTAAAAAGGGAAACTTTCAGAAAATAGTAACTTTCTAAAAATAGAAACTTACCGAAAATAGAAATATTTCAATAAAGTAAAATGGTATATGATTAGATGGAAAATAGTATATAAAAATATACTAAGTGTTAAGGTTAGGACGCGCAAGTGGATTTCTCATCACATGTATGTATGCATATATAAATATATAAATATATGTTTTCGTCGTAACGATGTGCGCATCGTTGATCGTATTTTGTACATATTGTAATCAAGCGACATAATTATAGGTCGTGGTCGAGATCGTTGCTGATTCGTTTGTGGTTTATTCGGTTTATTTGATCGTGATCTTTGATCAAAGTGAGTTCATAGCCTCGCTTTTAAACTATTTTAAATGTTTTATAAACCTGCGAGGGAGATGATGCTTATTTTGAAAATGTGGACGCAACGTGTTTCGTTTTGGTACATGATATGATTCCCTTCACTACTGAGTATATGCCTTTTGATGTGTTACCGTTAATCACGTAGTGAAGCGCTGAATGCATTAAATAGATCTATTGGGTTTGACAACCATGTCCGGGGTATGAATACATGGCGTGAACACCCTGTAATGGACATTTTGTATTGAGTAGGGATAGTGGCATACTATCCGGGCACGAATTATCAATGGTGATAATGGGTTAAGCGTCGATACACGGGCTCTTTAGTTAGAAATCATGATATAACTTGCCACAGGTGCAATGTTATGGTTGTTTTGAGAACTAATTATGCGTTCAAAAACTGTTATGTTTTAACTCTATGAATTCACTCAACTTTTGTTGACGTTTTTAAGCATGTATCCTAGGTATAGGTGTTGTTGATGGCTTGGATGGAACGGAACGCGGATATCAAGGACGGTGACTCGATGAATTTATGTTATCAATTAAAAGATGTTTTTAGAAAAAGAAGTCGTGTTGTGACTTATTAGAATAAAAATTCTAAATTTTTATTGGGACCTATGTAACTCTAATGTATCTTAATAAATTTTATTTTATAAACGAACTATTTGGTCGTTTACTGTGCCTCGTGAGCTTGTATTATGAAGTAGCACCCCAATGTTGTGGTTCCGCTGCGCATTGTGAAAATTGGAGGTGTTACAGAGTGGTACCAGAGCACGAGTTGTAGTGAACTAAGTCGTTTTACAAAACTTGGACTACAACTGTTTTTGGAAATTTGTCACGAGTCTTTCACCGATTGTCCGATATCCGCGCGCGTTGTTCTTGATCCTTGGTAGCCTTTTATGGCATATTTGATTGCATGTTACGTGCGTAACCAGTGGGTAACACTTGGTATAAGTAATAATTATATAAGTATATGTATATATACGGCATCCGCCTTATGATGTACGGTTATATATAACTCGGTATTCGCTTCTTGCAAAAAGTTAAGTTTCTTAAGCATTATATGCGATATGATAAAAAAATTTCTTAAAATATGATGAGCAAACTTTCACATATGATAAAAATATGCATATGAGGATTACTAATATAAGTATCTCTTTTATTTTGTAGTATCATGGGCGACCCCTTATCTCCAGATCGAGTGTTAGACTTTCCGATGCATGATGCATATGATCACTTTGCGCTCGGACCGATACCTGGCTATGCCAACGACCCAAACAACCACAACGGGTGGATTGATGCTGATGTGCCATTACTAGGAGAGTTAGGAGTTGAGGCGGGTGAGCCACTAGATGCCCCTGTGATTGATGAGATTGTAGAGCCTATAGTGGTGATAGAGGAGCAGATGTTCGACCGACCCAGGATGAACACGATGACTTTATATACAAGATATTACGAGTACCAATTTTAGTTATCATATGTTTAGACAGATTATGAACGCACACTTGACGATCTTTTATAACTATTATCCTAACTTTACACTAACTTTAAATTTCTCTTGTATCCAAAAATTAAACAAACATATACAGAGAACAAAAAGATAAGTTTCTTACTTGGAAGATCCCAAGGATCGTATTTGTAGACGTCGATCTCCTTGATGAGTTCTAAACTGATCGGTTTCTTCTCGACCTTCCGTTGCAAATAAAATCCATCAAGTTCTTCATCTAGTGGTTGAAACCGAAAACCGGGAAGAGGGACATCATCATGATCAACAAACTCTCTATTACAAATACAGTTTTTACTCAACTGCTTTCGAGTATCAATAGATTCTTATGAAAAAGTTTCTATGTGGTTTAGTGCTTGTTCTTTTGTCTTTGTGTGTGTATATTATATGAAGCTAGTAGTGAGATTTTATGTGAAGAGCTGAGGGTTTGATGATGAGATAGTAGTGAGATTGTCTGTGTGTGTGTGTATTGTTAATACAAATAATGTCCAAAAACTTTATTTATATTTTTCGACCTCTCAAGGTTTGATAATAACAAAATGTGATAACGTTTACAATAAAATTAAACGTTTATAAATTACTAATTATAAAATTCTATTTCTAGGATTAATCACTTAAGGTATGGATAAACAAATCATTAAACATGATTAGTGATCAAGAAAATAATTTTTCTTAAATCTTACACTTTCACAAAAATGTTTTTATAAAAATATAAAAACAAATTATTTATTCATTAAAAGAAATGTTTTATTAAAAACATAAAATTTTAATTTCAAATTTTCCTCCCAAAATGGAAGGTTCCATAACAGATACAACCTTCACCACAAAAGGACAAAAAATGGAGCGGAGTCTAGTGGCGGCCCCCTTATAGGGTCGGCGGCCCCCTTATATATAAGGGACCTCCGGGACCGTCGCCAGCAATGGTCATTTTTTGTCCCCTATAAATACTGGGCCACCCCATTTCGAAAACAGACTTCCTCTTGCCAAAAATTCTATCAGATCTAGTTTTCTCTCTTCTTCCTTTCTTTCTAAAACACATATCTTGATCACTAACATTCCTTGATTTTGTTTCAAGTGATTAATTCTTTCTTTTTCCTTTCTTCACCTTCTAATGAAGTGCAAGAGAAGAACAATCGTATTCTTCTAAATACGAATTGTTATCAAGTGATCTCTCTCTCTTTTCTTTTTCAAGATCACAAACATTCATTATATTTATTTTGTGTCGTTGTATAAATTGGATCGCGTGTAGATCCGAGTGTGTATATTGTATATTGATGTGATTTGGATTGTGTGTCAATCAGTGTGTGAAGACTTAGTGAAGTCTTAGATTGGTTCTAGCTAAGATTAGGACTTGACATCTAGCTTAGTGTCAGAAAAGTAAGTAAGCGACGTGTAAACGATTTTCTCCGCCTAAAGGGAGCTTGTTGACATAGTGATATCTCGAGTGGAGTACTCGTGGAGTGGAGTAGGAACGAAGAGGTGCTTCGTTTCCGAACCACTATAAATCTCGGTGTCTTAGTTTGATCGTTTCTTTCCTTACCTCTTTACTTATTACTTGCATTGTTAGATAGTTTTGCTGTGATTCATATTGTTGGTTGATTGACATACAACTCGAATCAAACTATTTCATAAGCAAACTTTTAAAACGCTAATTAATCAGTAAAACTATTCAACCCCCCCTTCTAGTTTCTACAATTGGTATCAGGAGCAAGGTCACTCAAGATTTTTAAAATATATTGTATTTTAAAGCTTGGATCGATCTATGGATTCCGACAAATATCTAGAAGGGCAATCTATGCAAAGACCACCACTCTTTGAAAGCGATAGTTTTATTTATTGTAAAAATAGATTCGAGACATATGTTAAATCAAAAGATCTAGATCTTTGCATGTTATTACCAATGGTGATTTTCAACATATTATTCCAAATCCAGAAACCAAGCTTGACGAGGTTGTCCCTTTTGAAAAACAAACGGATGATCTTAAAAGAAGGCTTGCAAAAAATAATGAAGCCAAAATGGTTATTTACAATGCTTTGCCTAGAAAAGAATATGAACGAATTTTCATGTGTAATACGGCAAAAGAAATTTGGAAAACCTTATTAATCACCCATCAAGGTAATAGTCAAGTCAAAGATAATAAGATCGACCTTTTGGTCCAACAATATGAACAATTCGTTATTTCCGAAGACGAATCTATAGATAATGCTTTCGCTAGATTTAATACTATTATTACTAGTCTTAAAGCTCTTGATGAAGGTTATTCTAGTAAGAACTACGTAAGGAAGTTTCTTAGGGCTCTACATCCTAAATGGAGAGCAAAGGTCACGGCAATTGAAGAATCAAAAGACTTGACATCACTATGTACATGAGATGATCATCAAGAAAGATTATGAAATAGTCAAAGCAAAAGTTGAAAGGAAATCTCTTGCATTAAAGGCTAAGAAAGAATCTAGTGATGAAGAGTGTTCGACTTCCGGTAGTGAAGACGAAGAGTATGCCATGGCGGTAAGAGACTTCAAGAAATTCTTTAAGAGAAGAGGTAGATTCGTGAGACAACCTCGGAACGACAAAAAGACGTTCCAAAGAAGCCGTGATGACAAGACCGGTAAAAATGATAGAAAATGCTTTAGATGCGGCGACCCGAATCATCTTATTGGAGAATGTCCAAAACCACCGAAAGACAAAAACCAAAAAGCCTTTGTCGGAGGTTCTTGGAGCGATAGCGGTGAAGAAGATGATGAGAAGGTCAAAGACGAAACATGTCTTGTAGCTCATGCATCAAGTGAGGTATGTTCCGAATCCTCTTACTTTAGTGATGAAAACTCATCAATTGATGATATAGATTTAGACAATGAATATGATAAATTATGCAAAATGAGTCTAAAGATAATCACTAAAAACAAAAGGCTAAAAGCCACTAGAAATAGCTTAGAAAATGAGCTTAGAGAACTAAAAGATAAATTATCCATATTCGAGAAAAACAAGGGAGTTGATCTCGAATGTGAAATGTGTCATGTACTTAAAATTGAGAATGAAAAACTCAAAGATGAATCCACTAGACTGAATAAATTTGAAAAGAGTACACATTGCTTGAATGAAATGCTAAGTAATCAAAAACCCTCCGGTGATAAATTAGGTTTAGGGTTTAATTCATTTGAAGCATCATCTAGTGGAACAAAGGAAATAAAATTTGTAAAAGCTCAGAAAAAGGCATCCTCTGATGGAGGTCCCATAAATAGGGACGACCCTATAAATATGGGCGGCCCCTTTAATGTTCTGACGGCCCCCAAAATAAATAAGGGACCGCCACCAGAAACGCCAATATCTGAGAAGAGCATCCTTTCAAAAATCCATTTTAGGTCCTAGACCAAAACACATAATTGTAAACAAAGTTAAAGTTCCTGTAGCTAGTGACTATGAAGTCAAACAATTTTATAAACCATTGTCAAAACCCGGAGTTGGATTTTCAAAACAAAAATTTGTAGTGCAAAAAATCCACTCTAGAAGAGGCAATTAACACTATATTCTCGTCCTTAAAACACTGAACCAAGAAAGACATGTTGGCTCAACAAAAACAACCTCATGGGCTTTCCTGTATATTGGAACAACTTTCCACGACACAAGTTACTACGCCTGGCGAACTGTGTTCTTCCATTTTCACATTCCCAACGAATTGCATCAAATGCAAGGGAGTTTGGCACTAACAACTTTGGACACATGATTTTATTGGGGGCCAAATGTTTGGTTATTGTCTTATTTAAATATATATGCATTGGAGTCGACTTGGAAACTGTTGAATGTATCAAGGATTAGCGGATGCTTCCAAAAACATATGGAAGGGCAACCGAAAGCTCTTCTCCACTTACAAGGCATACAATGGAGGTAATGTCATTTTTGGTAGTAATCTTCACGGTAACATCATTGGCAAAGGTACGATTTCTAATGACTCTCTCAAAATAGATAATGAAGAACATTGTAACATCCGAGAATTTTCGAAATTTCGAATGATGATTTTACCCTTTGACTTTTAGGGTCTGACTTGACTTATAAGAACGACCATCTAAATCACGTTTTTACGACTCGGTCTCTAAAGCAATTTGATGTGAAATGATATTCCAGACAACTTTTTAGTTTTGACCGAGACCCGCAAAACAGTCAGAAGGTGACTGAAATACCCTCGCAAGATTTAGATATCAAGAAAACGAGTTACGGCAAAAAAAATAATTAAATTACCATTAAATTATCACGTTTTATTAAATAAGAATATTTAATTATATTATTTAACATTTTATTCAGTGACGTTTTGTTGAAGACGCACTATTCGAGTTGAATTCATTTTTTCTTTTCTATTTCAGAATGGCGTACGTTCACAAAATAATAACGGTAATTTTTATAATTTTTAAAAATATTTAATGAAATTTTTTATAAAGTTAAATACTCATTTTTATCGGAAAAATGATTTGGAAAACAATGGCGCGAGTTTCGTGACTCGAATCAACCGCTAACTGGTTCAAACGAGTCCCGAACCAATATTTTATAAAAGTTTCTCAATATTACACTTTTGGTCCATGTGATACTATTTATATAATTGACCCTCAATTATCTATGACTTGTCTTTTGCTTTTAAAGTTTTAATATAAATAAAAATTTTATAAAATTTTTATTCATTTCATTCTTATATATAAACACACACACTTATAAACCCTCTTCTCTCCTAATTATCCGGCCACCGCTCCTCCGTCGGCCACTGCCGCCGGCCACCACCGGCCGCCGTCGGAAAACTTTTTCGGCGAGTTTTCCGGCCAAACCCAAAAATGATCCCCGCAACTCGATCTACTCGATCCCCTACACCACTCTCCTCCACGCGCCACCCACACCCACATCGTCACCACCTCGCTGTCACAGTCATCACCACCATTCCACCACCACAGCCGCTTAAACCACCACCAAGGGTGCGTTTTGTTTGGGTTTAACAACATAAAGGGTGCGTTCGAGTTGGGTTTCGGGGCAACCCTACGTAAAGGGTGCGTTTGGTTTTGTTTAGGGCACCCCGGGTGAGTATGGTTGGGCTGTTAACACCCAAAAAGGGGTGTGTGGGTGGCAGCCACCCAATGATGGTGCGGTTGGTATTGTCACAGCCACCGGGGTGTTTGTTTCTGAGTATTAACACCGGTTAGAGTCCGTTTGGTTTTGATAAACCCACCAGGGTGTGTTCGGCTCTCGATAAAAGCACTAAGGGTGCGTTGGTTTTTCTGTCACCCACATAGGGTGCGTTGGGTTTGATTTGCAGACCCGACCCACAAGGGTGCGTATGGTTATATACCGAAAGGGTGCGTGTGGTTACATAGCAGCCAACATAGGGTACGTTTGGCTGTGTAAACTCGAGTAGGATGCGTTTGTTTTGTGGTTGCATCGAGAAGGGTGCGTTTGGCTGTCTTAACAGCCTAGGGCGCGTCGGGTTCGACTGCAGCCCACAAGGGTGCGTTTTGTATTAAACCACAGCCGTAGAGTGCGTTTGGCTTATAAGGGAACATATTAGCCCAAAAGGGTGCGGGTGGGTTTGTATCACCAAAAGGGTGCGGGTGGGTTTATATCACCAAAAAGGGTGCGTTTTGATTTTTATAGAAATCAACTAGGGGGCGTTTGGCAGTTTATAAATGGAAACGGGTGCTTTTGGTTTGATGAAATACCAAGATTTAGGTGGGTTTGGATTTAGGACAAATTTAGAGTTGTTTGGTTTGGGTGGCAGCCGCCACCTGGGGTGTTGGATTGGCTATGGACAGCCGGGTATAGCCGGGGGATTTAGTGTGTCGGGTTGTGGGTTAACAGCCAGGGGGTTGGGTTTTGTACCACAAGGGGTGTTTGTTTGTTCGGTGGCAGCCGCCACCATAAAGGGATGTTTGGTTGGCTGTCGGGTTGGGTCTATCAACAAATTAGGGTGTGTTTGGTTTAGACAGAAACGCCAAGGGGTGCGTTTGGTTTGATGTTAAGCAGCCATAGGGTGCGTTTGGTATAGTGGCAGCAATAGGGGTGTTTGGTTTTGGCAGAAAACGCAATAAGGATGTGTTTGGTTCGTGTTTAGCAGCCAAGATGGCGTTTGGTTTTGATGATTATACCATGAAGGACGCGTTTGGTTTAGCGAAACAACGAGGGTTCGTTTGGTATATATAACCTTAACTAATAAAAATATATCAAGATTTGATATAAATATTAAAATCGGACCGGTGGTTAATTGGTTAAATAAATGTGACTAATTATTATTTTTCAGATACATTATATTAGACTGGTGACGAATATAAAATACTATGATTCGTAACGAAGTTATAATATGGAAATAATGTTTATTAAACGATAATTATATACACCCTTGAATTGTTAGACTGTTTTCTATTAATTAATGGGGAAATGGATTTGCACAAAGTCGTTTGACTTGGGATCGTTTTATAAACGGAAAGGTCATGGCGAAATCTATATAGGTTTCTATATTTATTAATGTTTTACTAAAACTGCTATCATTTTAGAAACCAATAAAGGGGACCAAGATTATATTTTAAAAGATACATTAACTTGTATTATACAATAACCCGACCAATGAATGAAAACTATACCTTTACAATGAAACGAATTGTTTTAGGCACGACTCGTCGAGGAAACGAAATATAATTTATAAAATATTATTTTATATTTTTTTATTGGTTATAAACTGTTACAAACATCGGTTGTTTAATTGAATTGGTGTCAAACCAATTGGGTTAATTATTTACACCTTCTTATTATATAATACTTGGAAAACTTTATATACTTTTCATTAATCGTTGGAATGTTTGTCATGTTATATAATTCACGGTATGAATTATATAAGGGTTTATGTTTTATATGTAATATATAAAGAATATATATTACACACTTTGCGTATATTTCAATTTATTTATTTAACCAACCACCAAGATATTACAACTTTAAATATAA
Organism: Tanacetum coccineum; assembly: GCA_026074375.1. NCBI lineage: Eukaryota > Viridiplantae > Streptophyta > Magnoliopsida > Asterales > Asteraceae > Tanacetum > Tanacetum coccineum. The sequence continues at coordinate 21,384 of BQNB010071235.1, read as the reverse complement.
ATCTTTTATCAACGTGACGCGTTGATGTAACCATTCATCGGGAAACCCAAACACATTATCCTAGGCTAGTGAGACTTAGCCGTTAAGTTAAGCTGCATCTTCTTGATCGAGCCGTTTCGTCTTCCGTTCGTATTGTGCATATTAGATGCCTATCTGTCAATCGTTCTTCATCATCAATGTGAATTAGATGCCTATCTGTCAATCGTTCTTCATCATCAATGTGAATTTGATGCCTACCTATCAATCGTTCTTCATACTTCAAGGTGAGTTCAATAGCCCCATGTTATTGGCTTTACATATATTTTTGGGAGTGAGAACATGTTGTTTATTAATGCATTTTCGTGGTTAATTACTGTTTGTTTACATACATTTTATATATCCGTGAGGAGATATATTACTTGGTTAAATTTTTGAACGTAAACGGCATACTATCTTTTATGATTACGGTATTAGCTTAGGTTGCCAGGAAACTGTAAGTCACTTGGAGTGTGAGCGCGAATGTTATGAATAGATCTATTTGGGATTGACATTCCCGTTCGGGTGACTAGCTATCTATGGGAAGATACGTTTATACATTCGGGATGACGATGGGATTTGCGCCTGCGGGTCCAACCTATATCCATCAATGCCCGGGGGTTCTTGGGGGAACAACCCATGAGGGGAACATATATTTTTATTTATGCCCGGGTGTTCTTGGAGGGAAAACACTACGATGGGTACACTTTACTATACCTTGATAAAGTGGTCTACATACATTCTACGTCACTAGTTCATGAACTTAGAGTAATGGTTATCATGGGTTTATACACACTTGAATAGTGGTAATACATACTTTGGATATTTGGTGTTCCACTGTGATACGTCATTTTGAGGACTATTTTGGGGTTAGAAATGTCGTGCATATTTTACAGATAATTGATTTCTAAATAATCTATACATACATTTTGGTATAGGTCGTTTTTAAGGATTTAAATGGTCACACAATATTTTATGATAATGTGGGAGAAGTAGTCACTAAACGTTTTTTATTTGACACTGTTAATGATACAGTGGGCAGATTACATTTTATTTTGAAAACTAACGTTTATATTTACAGAAACCTATGAACTCACCAACTTTAATGTTGACACTTTTAAGCATGTTTTCTCAGGTGAATTAAATGCTTGGATTTCCTGATGTGCATTGGAGTCTAAATTGACAAGATTTCATACTTGGGTTTCTACAAATGATCAATCTCGTTGTGTTGCTTTCAAGCTTTTTCATTGAAATGCAATTTATAGGGCAACTATTATTTTGATTTCAGAAAATCATCGAGATTGTTTTACAAACGACACATAGAGGTCGTTCTCTTGTATCTAGCGTGTGTAGTATGATTGTAGCCTCCCCAAGTAGTTTTCCGCTGCGTTTGATTCTGGGGGGTGTTATAGATGGTATCAGAGCAAAGGCTCTATAGAGAAAAGGTTGCATATTTTACCTAGACTATAGTCGTTTTCACAAACATTGCATCACATCAAACATTTTCAAAGTGCATACACGCTACTTGCTTATGTGCTTACATTACGTGTTGCATTAAGTGCTTACGTGACATACATATATGTAATATATATGCTTACATCTTTTGCGTACATCGCACGTTTATTTATATAAGAGATTTTATTATAAAATATCAGAGCATTTTTCAGACATCTGTAAGTTAAACATATGGTCTCCATTATACATCAGACATTGTAATTTAAACAATCGGATCTCAATTATACCGCACAGACATTGTGGAGTTATACAATGGTCTCATTTTTCTTCTTAGCATTGTGAGTTGCCCAATGGTTCATTCGTTCTCAGACATTGTAGTTAACATGGTCTTCTAAGGACATTATTTTTTCTTCATAGTTTATACTATGTTGTATTACACCACGAAGACCGTTATAATTTTTGTTTACATAGAATTATGTATGAATCCAAGTATTACAAGTCTTGTATGGGCGGGACTTGTGATATGAGGATTGATATGATAATTGATATGTTAACAAAGCCGTTACAGTTTGTTTACATGGGTTTTGTATAAATCTTAAGTATTACAAGTCTTGTATGGGCGGGACTTGTAATAGGAGGATTTTATGTTAAATTGCATATGTTGACTAGTTCAATCGAGCTTTTACTGGTTTACTGTCTTCATAACACTTGAAGTTTATGCATTGTAGTTTTCTCTATATAGTATCTTGTGTTATGATTGATCATTATGTTGCATTCCTGAGTTTCCGCCATTATTGGGGTGTGACAGATTTATAATCAGAGCCAATGTTATAGAGAACTAGGTAGGTTGACCTAGACTATAACCTAAGACCCATCATTTAGTTGCATATAGGATCTATGTGCGTAGTGTTCCGCTTTTGTTTGCTTTTGTGTGTTCGCGGTTTGGTGCTTTAGTTATGTCAGTCATTGAAATGTGTGAGCTTAATATTGAATATGACGAGAAAAGGATGCGAATATAAGTACGGTGGCCAACGTAGTTATAAGCGTATCACAACTCACTCATACTTAGTAATGCCGTTCACACAAATCGATGTTGACATCGTAAGGTGGTGTTATGTGTATAGTTATATATATATTAAGATATTCTATATATATGTGAGTCTTCCTGCCTACCTAACATTGCCCATGTTCTCCCTCGTATAGATAATGCCGCCAAGGATGAGGACCCTAAGTGCTGGCCGGCCTGCTGCCGAATCATTAGGAGGGGGAACGGGTGTACGGGCTGGTAGAGGTGGAAGGGGTAGAAGACCTAGGGAAGGTAATGATGAGCGTGTTGAGGATTTGAATGGTCAAGGAAATGACCAGGGTTTAGGTGCTAATGGGGGTGTAGAGGAAGTCAATGGGAATGTAGAGGGAGCCAATGGGGGAGCACCCGACTTCTCAACGATCATTGCCCAACAATTGCAAAACCTCTTACCCGCCATGTTAGCTCAGGTTAGTAACCAAGGAAATGTTGGAAATCAGAATGATAATGTCGTTAATGAGAACGTTCAAGAGAACGTTGGGAATGTAATAGTAAATGGCAACCGGGTAGGTTGTTCATATAAAGAATTCTTAGCTTGTAACCCTAAGGAATATGATGGTAAGGGAGGTGTTGTAGTTCTTACTCGTTGGATCGAGAAAATAGAGAACGTACAAGATATGAGTGGTTGTAGAGTTGACTAAAAAGTGAAATACACTGCTGATTTATTTGTAGGTAAGGCTTTGACTTGGTGGAACTCTCAGATCTGCATGCTAAGCCAGGAAGTTGTTGTTAGTATGTCATGGAATGACTTTAAGTTTATGATGATACAAGAGTTTTGTCCTAGTCATGAGATGCAAAAGTTGGAAACTGAGTTGTGGAATCACGCTATGGTCGGGGCTGGCCATGCTGCGTATACTGATAGGTTTCATGAGTTGATGAGGTTAGTCCCGCATTTGGTAACTTTTGAAAGTAGGAAGATTGAGAGGTATGTGTGTAACATCCGAGAATTTTCGAAATTTTGAATGACGATTTCAATCTTTGACTTTTAGGGTCTGGCTTGACTTATAAGAACGATCATCTAAATCACGTATTCACGACTCGGACTCTAAAGCAATTTGATGTGAAATGATATTCCAGACAACTTTTTAGTTTTGACCGAGACCCGAAAACAGTCAGAAGGTGACTGAAATGCCCTCGCAAGATTTTAGAAACACAAAAATAATTAAATTATATTTAATTATCACGTTTTATTAAATAAAAATATTTAATAAAATACTTAGCAATTTAATTAAAAGCGTTTGTTGAGAACGCGAATATTCGAGTTGAAATCCATTTTTTTTCTTTTCTATTTCAGACAAGGCGTAACCGGTTCACAAAATAAATAACAGATATTTTTATAAATGTTATAAAAATATTTATGAAATATTATCAAGTAAATACTCATTTTTATCAGAAAAATGATTTGGAAAACAATGACGCAAGTTTCGAGATTTGAATCATTCGTTAAGTCGCTCAAACGAGTCCCGAACCAATATTTTATAAAAGTTTCTCAATATTACACTTTTGGTCCCTGTGATACTATTTATATAATTGACCCTCAATTATCTATGACTTGTCTTTTACTTTTAAAGTTTTAATATAAATAAAAATTTTATAAAATTTTTATTCATTTCATTCTTATATATAAACACACACTCATCATCTTCCTCTCTCTCTCCCAAAATATCCGGCCACCGCCGGCCACCACGCCGCCGCCGGAAAACTTTTCCGGCGGGCTTTTCCGGCCAAACCCAAAAATGATCCCCGCAACTCGATCTACCCGATCCCCATAGTCACTCTCCCCCACTCGCTCCTCCACACCACCACTGCCACCGCCACCCTCTCACTGCCATCACCATCATCGTCACAAATACCACCTTGTTACCACCACGCCATCACCACCGCAGCCACCACCCAAGACTGCGTTTGGTTTGATAAAAGCACCATGCGGGTGCGTGTGGTTTGTTGATAAAACCCATCAAGGTTGCGTTTGGTTTTGGTAACAAGCACAAGGGTGCGTCTGAGTCCTCAAAAAGGGTGCGTGGGTTTCGGGTCAGTCACCGGCAGGGTGCGTTTGGGTTCTTCAGGTACCAACGGGGTGTGTTTTGGTTGTTATAACACCACTAGGGGATGTTTGGTTTGATTCTGCACCAGTTAGGGTGCGTCGGTTGTGGTAGTAACACCCAACCAGGGGTGCGTTTTGGTTCTGGGCATGGCACCACAGCAGGGTGCGTTTGGTTTGTATTAAAAACAGCCAAGGGTGCGTCGGGTTGGGTCTCAAACCCATGAGGGTGCGTCGGGTTTGGTGGTAACACCCACCGGGTGCGTCGAGTTTGGTTTAGCACCGACGAGGGTGCGTTTGGGTCCGGGTCAGCGGCTAGGGTTTATAATAGAAATGGGTGCTTTGGTTTTGTTATAATAGACATAGGGTGCATTTGGCAGCCCCACACCACGAGGGTGTGTTTGTTTCGGTTTGTCTCGCCACCCAAAAGGGGTGCGTCGGTTTGGCAGTCAACCCACCAAAAGGGGGCGGGTTGGGTTCGGGTCAGCCACCCTACGAGGGTGCGTGTGGTTTGTTAACAGCAGCTAGGGGTGGTTGTTTTTGGGTTATTAACAACAGATTAGGGTGCGTTAGGTTTACGAGAATAGGGTGCGGTCGGGTTGTGGGTTAACAACCGATGACGGGGTGTCGGGTTAGGCTGTGAGACAGCCGGGGCGTCGGGTTGTTTTGTCGGGTTTGGTTTGCAACGGAAATGGGTTCGTTTAATCCTCATCTGGTCTTCGTGTTCCCAAGTAAGCTCAGGACCACGTTTTGAATTCCACCTAACTTTCACAAGTGCTATATTCCTACGTTTTAACTTCTTAATTTCTCGTTCCATAATCTCTACAAGTTCCTCGACAAAACAAAGTGTCTTGTCGACCTTGATCTCATCCAATGGCGCATGCAAATTAGCATCCGCCAGACACTTCTTCAGATTTGACACATGAAAGGTGTCATGCACACTACTCAACTCATCAGGTAACCTCAACCTATAAGCTACAAGACCTATCCTTTTAAGGATCTCACACGGTCCTACATATCTTTGTGCTAACTTACCCTTCTTTCCAAAACGCACTACGCCCTTCCATGGCGACACCTTTAATAACACCTGATCACCCACCTCAAACTCTAACGGTTTACGTCTTTTATCCGCATAGCTCTTTTAACTATCTCTCACCGCTTTAAGCTTTTCCTTTACCAACACTAACTTATCAGTCGTTTCTTGTACTAACTCAAGTCCAGTCAAACTACTCTCCCAATCTCTGCCCATAGAACAGGCGACCTACATTTCCTTCCATACAAAGCTTCAAACGGAGCACACCGAATGCTCAAATGATAACTACCACCAAAATCGTTATATCTTCCAAAGTCTGAATCATCCGTTCACTTTTTCTATCTGCTTGAGGATGCTAAGCAGTACTCAAATCCAATCGCATCTCTAACACTTTCTGCAGCGTCTGCCAAAAGCACGGGGTAAATCGTCCATCTCAATCTGAGTTAATCGTCACTAGAATTTCATTCCTTGCTATTATCTCATCAATATAAATCCTTGCCAACTTCACATCTTGAAATTTTCTTGTATAGCTAGAAAATGAGCTAACTTGGTCAGTCTATCGACCATCACCCAAATCACATCATACTCACTACTTTGACCTTGGAAATTTAGTAATAAAATCCATGGTGATTCTATCTCATTTTCACTCAAGTATCTCAGGCTGTTGTAGCAAGCCAAAAGTCTTTGACATTGCAGCCTTCACCCCTTAAACAAATCCGACAATTGCTAACATAGGTAGCAATATCCTTTTCTACACGTGGCTACCAATACATGTCTCCAAGGTTATAGTACGTCTTATCCGCTCCCGGATGTACCAAGTACCTTGATGCATGGGCCTCAACCATTACACTTCCTACCAATAGAACCCAAATTCGATCCATAAAGTACAAACTCTCGTCTCCTTTTCTTTCCATCTGTTGCTCTAAACCATGTAGCCTTTCTGCGAGTACGTTCTCTTGCTTGAACGCCTCACTTTGGGCTGCCAGTATCATTCCTCTTACTCGTCTTGATTTCACTCTCTCCTTTCTACTCAACGCATCACCCACTACATTCGCTTTATCGGGGTATCACACAAATCATTCTTCAAAGTCTGAAAAGCCTCTTCTTGTTCTACGCTCCACTCATACTTCTGATTCCTCTCAGTTAGGGAAGTAAGGGGGTTCAACAATCTAAAAAAATTCGCGATGAACGTCGGTAGTAACCTGCCAATCCTAAGAATAATCATCCAATTCCTCACTGCCTCACTCTCACTCGTCTCCACGTGAATATGTTATGGTTGACCACGTGACCAAGAAAATACACTTCTTCCAACCAAAGCTCACACTTAGAAAACTTAGCATACAACTTCTCCTTCCTCAGTGACTCCAACACTAACTTCAAATGAACTTCATGTTCCTCCTTCGACTTTGAGTAGGCCAGAACGTCATCAATGAATACGATGACAAACTTACCTAAGTACGGTTTGCAAACCTGGTTCATTAAGTCCATGAAAACCGCTGGTGCATTGTTTAACCCAAAAGGCATAACCGTAGACTCAAAATGTCTGTATCTCGTTCGAAATGTTGTCTTTGGAATGGCATCCTCATGCACTCGTAGCTGATGATAACCTGACCGAAAATCTATCTTTAAGAAAGGACATGCTCCTCGTAACTGATCAAACAAGTCATCAATCCTAGGGAGTGGATAACGGTTTTTTAACAGTTAATTTGTTCAACTCCCTATAATCAATACTCATGCGAAAAGAACCATCCTTCTTCTTAACAAATAACACCGGTGCTCCCCACGGAAAATGACTAGATCATATGAAACCCTTGTCTTCCAACTCTTGAAGTTGTCCAGACAATTCTTGCATTTCTGAGGGTGCTAGACGATATGGAGACTTCGCGACTGGCGTCGCTCCATGAACTAAGTCTATACGGAACTCAACTTGTCGTTGCGGTGGTCATCAACAAATCTTCCGGAAACACATCAATAAAATCACGCACCATGGGTATATCACCTGTGAGAATTCGTATTTTCAGGTAAATATATTTATTATAATTTATTCTTATTTCTGTTGTTAAGTAAAAAAAAATTTAATTTTTACTTTTACCCGATTCGGCAATTTCACGTTCCTAGTCAAATTCTATACGTAAATATCACTCAATTTCGGTTCATCTACCTTTGTAGTTCAATTAAGGTTTTCACGACTCTTTGAGTACATTCACCATGAACCCGCAGTATCTCATCACCTTCCAACGGTATCCTAACCACCTTCTCATGACATACTACAAAAACTCCTCTTGGCAACTAGTCCATTCTCACATCACATCAAAGCTTTCACGACGCAACGGTATCAACAACTCATAAGGGTTAAATGACAATCGAATAGATAAACAAACGAATATCAGTCGAAAGGCAAAAATGTCATATATGAGATTCCAAATATGCAAATAGACATGAATCAAATGACAAAGAAACCTTTGACATAAAAGGATACTATAAGCACCAAGTGAACACAAAAAACAAAAAAATCAACGCGTACCACACAAAAGAAACATAAAAAAATCAATACTAAAGACGGAAATTCTTACAACCAATTATCGACTTACTCGAAATACCAAATTAAGATAAATGTTCTTTATAAAAATCAATTTAAAATAAAGAAAGTCACATTAAGTATAAAAAACATTTACATTATAAATAAAAATGTCTTAAATGTAATCATTAAGATATTTAAAAAATTCATTCTGTTGTCATAAAATCTATAATAGGTTATCCTAATGTGTATCGTACCTCACCACTATGAATGCTCTTATAAACCACTTTTTATAATAAAAAAAAATTTAATAACCACTCACAATTTTTATATCCTGATTTGCATAGGCCATTTAATATATTCTATATACAAGATCAATTTAAACATAGTTTTTTCCAAAGACTCTAACACAATTCTATTGTTTAAAAACAAAAGAAAATACCAAGAACCATATACTCAAAATAAAATCAAACAAACTCGTACAAGAACACTCATGCAAGACGTTACGTACCCCAAAAGAAAATGTAAGGTCTTATCTAAAATACCGATCAACAAAGCAAACCTAAAAGCATCGATACTAACACGTCGCCAACGGGTTATGAAAACCAAGGGATATACAACCAAGGGAGTAATGATCCACACTAATATGTTAGGAATAATTAGTGCTTAAGAGAAACGTTTGATACTCATATGAGTAATCAATGCAACGAAAGAACTAACAAAACACGCCAATATCTGAAAGAGCAGATTCCGAACTACCAATACACATCGAGACATCGAATAGGAAAAATCGGGTATCCTTACTAACAAATTACGATGAAGGGATGCTAAGCTTAGACTTAGGAAATCCAAACAAACAACCGAGCAAATGAGTAACCTCTATAATAGCGATACTAGGTATCTGTAAATACTAGATAGAAGGGAAACTTACTATCTATACAACTCAACTGAACATATCCTCCAATTAGGGTAAGAGAAAAATTCTCTACCCATACCACCATCTTTATAATGAATACACATATAAAAAAATCACAATACCACCTTACAACCAAACACAAATAAATGCAATCATAGTCACAAGTCTACGTGTGTGATGCCTTTATAATTATGTTGGCCACCATAATTATAAGTGCCTCCTTTCACACGTGTACTTACTTCCAAGATTACCCATTTTAATCATAATCCACATATAAGCACATATACCACATTGCACATCTTAAACCACTCCAACTTAACACATAAAGGATGCTCCATCAAGGGGGGGTGGGTGTTATGGTTTGGGGGGGGGGGGGTGGGGGTGGTGGTGTTTGTGTTTATTATTTTTTTTTGGGAAGGGACCATGGATATTTAATTGGTTTTACGCTCTTTTATGTTGGTCCCTTCCTTCGTTTAATTTTGTAACGCAGTTATGGATGTTTGTATAATAGTAATGAGTATGTAAGATAGTAATGGTAGTTTAGTATACACGTTATTAGTATAGTATTAGTAATATGTTATATGCTAAGTACATGTTTAATATGGACGAGGAAGAATAAGATGGGATGAAAGGAAAAGAAAGATAAGTAGAAGAAAGAAAAGGAAGGAGGGAAGAAGAAAGAGGAAAGAATGGGAAATTAAAAGGATGGAATGAGAAGGGGTATGAAGGGTAAGAAGAAAAGAAGTAGAAGAAAACTTGATAATAAGTAGTTAGAGAACTTGTGATAATGTCTGCTTTTGGTTTTATGTTTCTTTTGGGTGGTCTGTTGTGTTCTTTGTTTGTTGCCTTTAGGGAAAATATATGAATTAATGAGGGAATAATTAATAACTCAGGATTTTTCAATCCGATCTTTCGTAGTAGTACGTAGTGAGGCAGGTGTGGGGTTGTTTTTGAGGTATGGTTTGGTTTGTAGTTTTGTGTTTTTTTGTTTTTTTGTGTGTTTTTTTTGTGTGTTGTTTTTGTGTTTTTGGTTGGTTTTGAGTGGTTTTGTTATGGTGTTGTTTTTTCGTTGGGTTTTTGTGGTTGTTTTGTGGTTTTTTGGGGTTGTTTTATTTTTGTTTTTTTTGTAGGTCTTGTCTGTATTTTTGTTTTGTTTGGGGTTTGTTTTTGGGGTTTTGGTCTTTGTATTGTTAGGGTCTGGTGTTTAGAAGGTTGTAGCGGTAGTTTTTTGGGCTGGTCTTGTCGTTTGTAGGTAGCCTTTTGTAGTATTTGGTGGTTTTTTGTTGTTTGTTTGTTTGTGTTAGGTCAGTTTTTTTTTTTTTTGTAGGTCTGATGTTTTTGTTTTAAGTAATCTTTTTTGGGTCCTTGTTGTTGTGGTGTGTGGGTCCGTTCATAGCGTGGGGTTGGGTCATTAATATTGCTGTCGTGGTCTTCACTGTGAGGCAATTTGAAAGGTTTGTTCTTTTTTTTTGTTTTAGTGTTAGATTTTGTCACTGAAAAATGTATAAAGATAGTGTTATCTAAAGATGGTTGATTCGTTAACTAATGCCGCACTAATGAGTGCAGCTTTAAAACATGCTGTTTTTATAGATGTAATTAATATGTGTAATTTCTAGTTTTTACGTATAAAGAGTTCATGTGTATACTACAGTTCTTTTTCCCCGAACATACCAAAGCTATTGTTACTGTTCCGCAAAGGGTTTTTACCACTTATTTTGGACAATCGCGCAATTTGACAAATATGTTGTACTGCAAACATAAAGACACTCATATACCCATAAAAGATCGTAAAAACATACCGTTTAAGACTCTTAAGCAGCGCATCTTCTATTTGTTGGAGAAAACAAAAGAATCACTAGACCTAAGGTAACTCTATATCAAAAGTTAAAATACAAAACAATATGGTACTTACGAGAAAGACACTGCAGTGCAAGACCGTTACGTACCCCCAAAAGACTGAAATGTGAAGGTCGTGGTTACTCTATGTTGAAAATATCGATAAACAAAAGCAAAATCTAAAAAGCATTCGCATTTTTGAGACGAACACGATGTTTTTTTGAAAATTCTCATTATGACATAAGGTTTGTTATTTTAAGTGCACTTAGTGAAGTGATTGTTTGCATGTGTAGCCGACTTTACGGGTTTAATGAAAACCATGGGTAGTATACGTATGAACCAAGGATAGTAATGATCCACTCTTATATAGTTAGGAAATATTTTAGGTGCTTTAAAGAGTTCTGTTTGTACTCTTATGAGTAATCAAATTGCAACGAAGATAATGATAGGAACTAACAAAACACGCAATATCTGAATGAGCAGATCCGAACTACCAATACACATCGGAGACATCGAATAAGGAAAAATCGGGGTGATTCTCTTGTACTATACTAAAGTTTACGATGAAGGGGATGCTAAGTCTGTTAGACTTAGGATTTCATGTCAAATATTTGATGAATTGCATTGAAGTTGTGCTGGTAGTTTGTGGTGGTCAGGGTGCTTCACGGGTGCAGGTTTGTTTGGATGGTTCCCGGTGTGTCATAAGTATATTATTTTATTTATAATATATTTTTTCTCGACTTTTTTTGGCTTGTTCTTGGTACTGGTTTTGATTGGTTGCTGGGGGGGTGTGGTGGTGGGAGACTTACGTCGCTGTTACCATATATAATAGATGAGTACAAAAACCCCTAGATTTAAATAGCAAGAACACTCTACACCGGCAATCTATACCCAATCACCAACTCACCATATACTATACTCCTCTTTGTAATAATGGGTACATGTCATCAATCCATATCATAGATTTTATTGATGCTTGTTTTGTTTTTTTTTTTTAGGAGAGTAGAGACGGCTTACTTATTATTATAATCCTTTTTATATTCTTAATCTTCTTAATATTGCTTATAATAGTCCCAATATGTTGTCTTATTTATGTATTAAGTATTTATAAGATACATACTTAGTTAATTGAAGATTAGCCGATTGCCGCTAGGTACTTCTGTTTATATTTAATAGATTGATTGAAATTATCTGGGGAATAGGACTTACTTTAGTACTTACAACTCGAAGTATGAAATTGTTTGAAAACTGTGATTTTGCCTGTTAAACATAGCCTCAAATTAGGGTAGAGTAAAAATTCTATACTCACATACCCCACCATCTTTATAATGAATAACATATAAAAAAAATCTCAATACCAACTGACAACCTATAAAATAATTGCATTCTTAGTCACAAGTTACGTGTGTGATGCCTTTATAATTATGTTTGGCCACCATAATTTAAGTGCACTCATTTCACCGTGTACTTACTTCCAAGATTACCATTTTAATCATTATCCACATATAGACACTTTATACCACATTGCACATCTTAAAACCACTCCAACATTAACACATAAGGATGCTTTTTTTCATCAATAACTATACTTACTTATATTCAAAATAATTATCGAAACGACATAAATAGTGGGAACGGAGTCTCGACAAACAATTCTTGAAACTCGTAATATCTGATAAGATATTTCAATTACATCATGACGGTCTGTAATGGACGTGATAAACTTATGCTGGGCCTCCCATCGCTTGGGTTGACTTTGCCTCTGCTATCTTTTTTTGTTTGTGGGTGCGTGTCACGTGGTAACTCTTCGACTCGGGGGTTAGCTGATCTGTGTAGTGTTGTGGTTTTTTTTGGTTTGTTTTTTGTAGGCGATTTGAGTGCGGTTCGATGTGTTTAGTTTTTTGTTGTTTGCTTTATTGTTAAGTTGTATGCTTCGCGTGAATTGATACTTCGGGTTCCTCTAGTTATTAGGGAGGCTTGATTTGTTTTTGGTTGGTTGGGTCTTTTGTTGCTATTGGTTGATTTAGTTGTTTTGTTTATTATAGATTTTTTGGCCTATTGTATGTTTTTTTGTGGTAGATAGTTTGTCGATGTTAGATTATCTTTTATTAACATCCTTGTGTGATTTACCTTTTTTACTTTTGCATTCTTTTGCTCCGTTTTCGCGGCCTCATTTATTCGTTTTACTATAAAATTCTTAATATTCCCACCCCTTAACCCCTACCTAAAAAATATAACTTAACTTTATGGTTTTTTTTTTAGTTACCTTTTTAGTATTACGGACTTCTTTGTTTGATTTACGTTGGAGGGTGGGATGGTGGAAAGATGATGAAAAGCTGCAGAATTAGAGACTAAAAATTTATGTATATTGTTATATGAAGATATATGAAATATCATAATTACAATTTAGTTGTAGTTTTGAGTACAGAGAGGGGCACGGAAGTAACCGGGGGGCCCCCACCCAACCCCCTCCACCCCACCCCCACCCACCCCCCCCCCCCACCAACCCCCCCCCCCCCCCCCCCCCCCCCCCACTCCCACCCAACCAACACCCCCCCCAACCCCACCCAACCCACACCCCAACCACCCAACCCCCCGTATATCTCCACACCTTCGCAACATCTAATACATTTACTAACTGCGTCATGGCCCATAAAATACCTTAAAACCTCTGACCAACCCCTCTAGCACAAACACGCCCACGACAACCGCTATTACTCACAGTGTCCATGCAAAAAATACCACGCCCCAAGGGGACCCAACAGTTGACCCACGCACTGCCCCCATCCTGCCATTGCAAACTCAGTTCCACAGCTCCATACCAAATGCCAAATCCATGCACCCACCACACCCCCCCCCCCACGAAGGCACACCACACCCCTCTTGGGGCCCCTTGTTAGTCCCCATCCAGGCATCAACCCACCTCCCACTAGACCCCCCACCCTTCATCTACCCATAGACTCCCCATACCCCTGGCGCCGCCGCCCCCGCGGACCTCCCACCCTGCCATCACCTACAATACCCCATTCCCCCCCCACCCCCCCTCCGTCATTCCACCCAACCAGCCCACACGGCCCCCCCGGCAACCCGACCAACGCCGACAAGCCCCCAACCCCAGCAAGCAACTTTGACCCGCGCCGCGCCACAAACGTACCCCGAACGGCACCCCCACAGCCGCCCCCCACCCATCCAAACCCCCCCAGCCAAACCCACCAACTTCCCCCCACCCCCCCCAACCATTATAAAGGTTTCATACCCTCGCGACGGACATGGAAGTTGGTTTGTGTCCGTCTTTACTTTGAGCAGTATGGACCGTAAGAAACTTGATAATGACAATTTGCGTAGGGAATCTATCTCAAATGCTCATCGCAGGTGTTTGTAGGTCGGTTAATCTTTTGGGCTGGTCATGAAAGGTTTGTTAGTGATGATGGTCATGTTGTGTTCAAAAAAATACTTACTTGTTTCATTTGATTTGATTGGCCACTCATTCCAAGTACATGACATAGATGTTGTTTTAAGAGACGGCTTAACAGTCCCATTGTGTCTTTCAAGTATTGGAAACTCTCTGATATTATCTAGAAGCACGAATGAAACTGATTGCTATCTTTTTTGTGGTTGGTCTGTATTGGTTGATGTTACATCTTTAACATCGTTTACCTTAATTTTTGCCATTCCCACCCCTAATTATGTTAAGTTACTTAGTTTTACTATGGATGAAATATTGTTACCAATAGTTGAAGTACCAGGCCCCCACCAACTTGCTAATTTTGTATAAGTTTTCAATATATCTACACAAACACTTTAGAACCTCGGTATCTAAGGAGTTGTTGGTTCTTTCTTCATTGGACAGTACAAAGAATCTCTAATTCTTCTACCTTACCCTGATCGTGAACTGTATCATATGTTCTTAGCATAGTTTTTGTAAGCTGGTAAGTTTATGTAGATTTTTTTTCATTCTGCAATGTATTTTTTTCATGAACCCTAATATTTGAACGATGTTGTTTTGTGCAGGTTAAGGTTGCTGGATCTCTGGTTCGTCAAGTGTCTTATGAATGTGGTGGATGCTATCAATATATCTTTGTTTAAATTTCTTAATTATGTTTTTCTTGTTTCAAACTTGTTGAATTTCATGGTAGTTTAACTTTGAACAACATGTAAGTATTTGGATGTATGTTTAAACTATTATGTTATGTTAGCATTTTGGAACCAATCAATCCCCTAGCATATTTGTTCAATGTTGGAAGATTCACAATGTCCCATCTAACAGCATAAGTCACATTCTGTTACTTGCAAAACGTTGAAGGTTTTATATGATATTCTCACAAACATGTATATCTGTTCAATGTTGGAAGATTCACAATGTCCAATCTAACAGCATAAGCAAAGCAAAACCTTCAAGGTTTATTTTGACATTTTGTTACTTGCAAAACGTTCAAGGTTTTTTTGGTTTCATTGGCTTATTTAACCCTTGTAACAATTAATATTACAATTAATAGTTAAAATATTACAATTAATATTTGTACTTATAAAAGTACAATTTGGTTGCTTAGTACTTGTATGTGTTTTTGAGTAAAATTAAAATTCCCGGGCGACTTGTTCTTTAGTAAATAGGGCGACTAGTAGGTGTGGGTATTAATGGCTAAAGTATGGGTATAGTCATTACATGTAAAACTCAACTCAATGAGCTCTCTTTCTTCCCCAAAATTCAAGGTTATTTTTGTTTATGAAGAAATCAAATGCGGTGTATTACTCCCAAATAATATAAGTCATAAAAAATTTGTACGTTATGTACACAAAAAGTTCAATGTTTAGGACTTTTTCGAATGAAATTCGAGTTAATGCTGGTATCTCAAAGTTAGTGCTGCTAAACATAAACTTACTACTGCAAGTATTAGTTTATGCTGCTAAGCATATACTTACTGCTGTTAGGTATAAGTTAATGCTGCCAGACATAACTTACTACTGCTGGGTTAGTTAATACTGTTAGGCTTAACTTAATACATTAAGGTTCTAATTTCGCGTGATTTAGGGGTTATCCTTTTTATTTCATCCGAAACAACTCAACTACGAGTCCAGAGTCGGAGGCTTTGAAGAATACTAGTAATCTTTGATATTATGCAAGAACTAGAGAGATAAGTGGGTTGGAAAGTTTCTTAAGAGAGAAAGTAATATGGAATAGATGATAATAATATTATGTGTGTGAAATGAGAAAATGAAACAACCAACCACCCTCTCCAAGGCATGGAGAGGGTATATATGCAACATACAAGGCCAGCTATGGGCTTTACTAAGGCTTCCATGGGCCTTGGGTCATATTAGCTTACTAAGCTTATCATATGTTAACCTACGGGCTAAGACTAGTATAAATTGGAAGTGACCGATATTTTTCCTGTTCCTAACAATCTCCCCCTAAAGGAGGTTACTCAATTTACAAAACTTTAAACCTAGCATACGATGCTACATCTTTAGTCTTCAGCTCGTAAACTTCATTTCTTGATTTTCCCTTGTGAATATGTTGTAGTAATCTTTGACTTGGCTCGAGCTTGTTCCTTTATCTTTACTTGTAAGTGGAGATATGATCTTGAGCACTGTGAAATCATCAACCAAGCATAATCTCGTTTTGTCATCTTGTGACTTTGTCATCTTGTGATCTTGTGACTTCTGGACCGACATGCTCATACCATTCTTGATTTGTTGACTTGGAAAGCTTTAATGTTGCATCTTTCTTGAAATTCTTTAACTTTAACACTTCGTCACTTCGAGAAAGACGTTCGGTATCAGAGTAGCGGAAGTCTTGAAACATGTACTTGAGCTTTCATGATGTCTTTATGTTTTGTCGGTCGGGTATGAGCATGTGGTTATGAATCTTGTGAGCCAGTTGGAGTCAGGTACCTTCACCACCATCTTTAAGTATCCTGCATTAAAACAGTTAGCAATAAAGAGGGGGGACGAATATGGCTTTGTCATTCGCCTGTGTTTGGTAGGAGTAACCTTTGAATCCGTGAGGATCGACTTGTGATCAGGTAGATTCAATTTAAGAAGAATCTCCTTGACAGGATTTCCAACTGAAGTATAGAATCTTTCTAACACATTTGCATTAGATTCATCAAACTCAGCATGTTCTCATTATCGGAACGTCTCAAAGCAGACATCACGATAAGAGTGAACCAGTGAGTTACTATCTCACCAATTGAAATAGAAAAATTGATTTGAAAATCAATCAACGTGTCACTTGCTAAAGTGTTAATCATTTCAAAAATTCATCATCAATCGTCAATTCATATCCTGAAACAAGTTTGATTCTTATAGAATCGCACCATCGTTTCTTTCCAGTTGTCACAAGTTTGATTCGTATAGAATCGCACAAGTCACCTATCATGAGCTTGTTTGTTGTTGGCTCAAGCAGGATTTCCATCTTCATTGTGAATACTTAAGTATCACTCAGATGTTCTGGCAAAATCACAAGGATAATGCGTAGGACTCTTGTTGCAAGTTGTCATCTTGTTTGCACTGGCTTGGATGGATTTCTATGAACTTGAGTTAATGGGTGATATTTTATCCATCGGTGTTCAGATTGATGAGGTTGGTAGAATGTATGCATATTTGAATTATCAACGTTGCATGAGGAAGACTCAGCAAGGTCTTGTACCGGTGTACAAAATGGGTTGACAAATTCATATGGTTGAAAATGTGCATCTTTTGCTTGATTATCGTTGTTTTCCTCAGCATGAACAGTTGTAGTTGGAGTTGTTGGTTATGTTGAATATTGAATATTCGTTGTAGGTGCTGTGTCTTGTTGTTTAGAATTGTCGGTGGGAGAAGAAGAATTGTTGACACTTGAAGTACCTGCAGTGGAAAATTCATCGTATAAACGACCGAAAAGAAGATCCAACTCTTGTTGTGACGGAACTGTTGTATCAGCTGATGGAGAAACATTTTGTAGGTGGGGGACGGGGCCAGAGTTGTCATAATTGGACGCCTTTTTCGTTGGGGACGAGGCCTGAAGTGTATGGATTCAACTATCAACTGGGTTCTCTTGTTGTAAACATGATATCCCTTAGACTGAGTAGAGTATCCCATCAGAATGCACGGATCCCCTTTTTCTTTCATCTTATCCAGATTTCACCATCTCTGGTTAGGTAACAAGCGCAACCAAAAATGTGAAGGTGTTTAATTAAAGGTTTCCTATCATTGATGATGTGATATGCCGTTTTCTCATGTGTTAGGATGATGATAGATCTATTTTGAGTATAGCATGCGATTGCAATTGCTTCAGCCCAAAAGAACAAAGGAAGTTTAGAAGCTGAGAGCATTGTGAGAGCAGCCTCAATGAGAGTACGGTTTCGTCTTTCGACAACGCCGTTATGTTCAGGTGTTCGAGGAGTAGAAGTTTGATGTTTAATGCCCTCTTCTTTGAAATAAGCATGGAGTGTCTTATCTAAGAACTTTGTGCCTCTGCCAGTCCGAATAGAGATCATTTGAGCTTGAAGATTGCGTTGAATCATCTTGAGAATGTATTTGAGAACTTCTGGTGTCTCATCCTTGGATTTTAAAAAGAGAGTCCATGTGTATCAAGAATAGTCATCAACGATTACCAAAATGTATTTCTTCCTATATATGCTAGCAACCTAAATTGGACCGCATAAGTCCATATGAAGCAAATTTAGCCTTCCTTTGGAACTTGGAACAACTTTTGTCTTGAATGAGCTTCTTTTTACTTTACTCACTT
>BQNB010071234.1:0-24949 GCA_026074375.1 Tanacetum coccineum | reverse complement strand
GAAATCTTGCTTATGTCACAAATGACATCACAAATAATAAAAAGCTTCTTTTATGAATTCAACAAACAAAGCTTTTTATTATATTCTCCCATTTAATGGATATTGTTTGACTTTTGACCCACAATTAATATGAACCGAAATTATGCAAGGTTACTATTATGAATTCAATTAACATTAAAGTTCAAAAAAAAAAAAATTCAATTAACATTAAATCATTTTAATTTTATGATTGATTGTTTCCTAATTAGAGGTCTGCATACATCGGTTATGTAATTATGTAGTAACAACGACTTTTGACTCACAATTAATATGAACTGAAAATTATGCAAGATTACCATTATGAATTCAATTAACATTATGAATTCATACATCGGTTATGTAATTATGTAGTAAAGGGAAACAAATTATGCAAGGTTACCATTATGAATTCATACATATGTTTATTATAATTACACGCATTATGCCTCAACCGTATAAATGATACATATGAGGTATCACACATTCTTTTTTTTTGAACGGCGATTTTATTAAAACAAAACTAGCAAGATGCTAGCAATTACAAAGTAATCAGGTTCGGGTTTTTGAGCCAATCGTTCCAACTGAACGACGCTTTACATCTATACCGACACCAATGAAAAGACATGGAAACTACATCGTCAAAAAACAGTGCCTTCGAAGGAGTTTTAACATCAAACATGAGCTTATTCCTAAACGACCATAAATGCCACCACATGACGTAGAAAACGCCTTCAATCATCAACTTGTGTTTAGAAGAAATCCGCAAGTTTACAAGCCAAGAAATCCATTCTTCATGAGAATCGACCTCAACATAAGGTATCACACATTCACAATACTCATTCCATCGTTTACATCTATTTTGTTTTTCTATCACTTGATTTTTAAGTATTTTGTTCAATTGATTTTTAAGAATCTGGTTAGTATTTTGTTAGTATTTTGGTTCGTATTTTGTTCAATTGATTTTTAAGTATCACTTTTTTTGTCTATTTACGGATTTATGTTTCAATTGATGTTTAATGTGTTGTTTCTTTGGCAACAGGTACACTGTAAGTTTCTCGGGGTCAACTGATTTGTTTGTAATTTGATGAGAGCTTTGATTCAGAAATACGGCATAAGAAACCCCCTAAAGTCCTTTGCATACAATCTCATTTCTATGGCATACCAATGTAAGTCTCTTTGTATCTTTCTATATTTTATTTCATATTTTTTTATGTTATTTCATATTTTTATTTCTATATTTACGGATTTATGTTTCAATTGATGTTTAGTGTGTTGTTTCTTTGGCAACATGTACACTGTAAGTTTCTCGGGGTCAACTGATTTGTGTGTAATTTGATGAGAGCTTTGATTCAGAAATACGGCATAAGAAACCCCCTAAAGTCCTTTGCATACAATCTCATTTCTATGGCATACCAATGTGAGTCTCTTTGTATCTTTCTATATTTTATTTCATATTTTTTTGTGTTATTTGACACATGTTTGAGGTTTTTGGTACTTGTGGAATTTTTTTTATATATTATTTTAAAACCACAATTTAGTCTTGCTTGTGGTGTTTGGGAACCTAAGTTTTGGAAAACTTGTGTAGATTTATCTTGAACATTGACGCAACTGAACTGAATGTTGGTAATGCTTCATATATCTTGTTTACGTACTTTTGATTATATGTAGATGTACGCTATTTTGACATTCTGGCTTACATTGGATTACTAACAAGTTTTGAAGTTTAATATTCTATGCAATTTACAAACACTTTAGCTAGGTCTATGATGCTGGAATTTATGGAGCTACACTGCAAGTAATTGCATTAAACTATGATGCAATTCATGTAAATAATATGTACTTATTGAGGTAAGTTCTATCTATTTGACTTGAGATTATGTGTCAAACTATATCTTTCTAATCACATTGTTTCTTGCACGATGTTAATCCTCTTAAGAAGGCTGCAATTATAGGATTGGGGATGGAGTGGAGTTATGAACTTAATTTGAAAGCCATGCCAAAAGAAGTAAGTCAATTTCGAGCCACTTACTATTAAATGGTCTAATTGGTCAAAAGAACATAAAAATCTTTTAAATGGTTTGAGCATATTGATAAATGCCAAATATTGTTAAGGTATACAAAGGGCTCTATAGGATGCTATATAGATAATTGAATTACTAAGCTAACGGGAAACAAATTGATCAACTTATACCGGATTTGACCCATATATTGTATGTTTATAAATTCAGTTCTTAGCTTAATGAGCTTTGTTTCATCAAAAGTGTTTATGTTTGCTCTATTATAACTTATAAGTTGAAGGCTATTACAAAGTATATTTGTTAAGTTGACAGTAACTTTCCATGTTTCAATTTTGTATGTAAACTTCTTTTTTCATTGGAATTTTGTATGTAAACTTTAATCTCATGTTATTGGAATTTGGTATATGAGCATAATCGTGTATAACCTTAGAAAGGCGAGTTTGGTGTTATTTTAGTAGCCACAGGGGTGGCCTAGTTGTAAAAAGCTTGTGACTATCATCACTAAAAATGTGAGAGGTCTCGAGTTCAGTGTTGTAAAAATCGGTCTTGGCGGCCGATATATCAGTGATATATCGCTTGGCGATGGTCTACCGCCACGATATTTAGCAAATCGGCCAAACTTGGCGGTTTGATCAAAATCTGTCAAAAACCGGTCAAATCGGTCAAAATCGGCCGATTTTTGGTGTTTTGATTTTCTTGATCGTGATTTAATTTGAGAAAGAAGGGTTGTTTTATGGTGTTTTATGTATTTTCTTGGTGGTGGAGGGGATGTTGAAGAAGGTGAAGAGGAAAGTGAAGGTATTCTTCATTGTGTTTCAATTTGATAAATCACGGGTAGCTTTTAAAAGGTTGAAAAACAAATCAAATATGTGAAGTAACATGAGATTAACGTTTATGTAAATTGCATAGAATATTAAACTTCAAAACTTGTTAGTAATCCAATGTAATTACTTGCGGTGTAGCTCATAGTTTAATGCAATTACTTGCAGTGTAGCTTCACAAATTCCAGCATCATAGACCTAGCTAACGTGTTTGTAAATTGCATAGAATATTAAACTTCAAAACTTGTTAGTAATCCAATGTAAGCCATACATCTACATATAATCAAAAGTACAATATTCTTGTAATCAGGCATCCTATCAAACAGTTCAGTTGCGGCAATGTTCAAGATAAATCTACACAAGTTTTACAAAACTTAGGTTCCCAAACGCCACAAGCAAGACTAAATTGTGGTTTTGAAATAATATATGAAAAAAAATCCACAAATACCAAAAAACCTCAAACATGTGTCAAATAACACAAAAAAGTCTAAAGTCACTGTTACTACATAATTACATAACCGATGTATGCAGACCTCTAATTAGGAAACAATCAATCATAAAATTAAAATGATTTAATTAATTGAATTCATAATGGTAACCTTGCATAATTTTGGTTCATATTAATTGTGGGTCAAAATCAAACAATATCCATTAAATGGTCATTAATATTTGTGATTTCATTTGTGATGTCATTTGTGACATAAGCAAGATTTTAAAAAAAACCTTTGTTTATTTTATATATATAGATTTTGTGGCAATTGACAATTGAAAAAAGAGAGAAGAAAGTCAAGGCAGAAGATGTAACAAATGCAGCGGCTGTGTTTATCATGGTATATCTGACCTAATAATAATAGGTTTTCTTGGCCCAATAAAGAATATTACAATGGGCCTAGCTTTGGGCTTTAGTAAAAATAGAAATAAAACGCTAGTAATTTAAACTTTTACAACATATACGTAAGATATATATCATTATAAATAATAAAAACATTAATAAAATTATTAAATATATATATATATATATATATATAGGGGACCGTTCTTTACAGAACCATTTTTTTGTACAGAACCAACTTTGGACCAATAAGAATTTAGTATTATTAAATCATTTTATTTAATTCAAAAGGGTAAAATAGTAAAACACATTTTCACTTTCTTTTTGAATTAAAAAAAAACGTTTTTATTAAGCCTTAAATTTTCAGAATTAATTTTTTTATTTTTTTATTTTTTTCAGAATTAATTTTTTTATTTTTTCAGCAAATATATTTCAAAAAAATGAGGTGCATATATGTTTTTTTAAATATTATAGAAATTCATATATGTTTCTTGCATACAAGTTTAAAAAAATAAAGTGCATATATTTGTTACAAGTTCAATTGTTTATTTTCAAAAAAATGATGTGCATATATGTTTTTTTTCTTTAAAAAAAAGCGAGTGCATATATGTTTTTTTCTAATTATTGTAAATTTTATATGTTTCTGGCAAACATTTTTTTGCTTGAAATAGTAATTGCATGTATGTTTCTAGTGTACATCTTTGATTTTCGAAATTTAACCCCAAAAACATAAACTCTAAAATTTATAACAAACCAAGAATGATATAGTATACACAAAATTTGATATCAAGTAAATACAAAGTATCGTGTTAAATATATATGTACACGCCATTTAAAAACATGCATGCACTCTTCATTTTCTCGTCCGATTCATTTGGACATATGTGCACGCCTTTCAAGAACATATGTGCACACGTTGCACTTTCTCATCAAATTCATTAGAACATGCGTGCACGCCTTTAATGAACACGTAAGTTTCCGATGGCCACATAAACTTCAATCAAAATCGTGTGTTTAAAGCACCGTAAACATATTCCCTGATTCAAAACAAACACTAAAAATTATAAATTAAATCATACATTAGCTAAAAGAATCAATCAAGAAAAGATTAAATAGAACAAATATTATTCATACAGTGACAAGGACTTTTCGAAAAATGACTACATATGCTAATTAATAAATAATACCATGTATCAAAAACTATACTTTTTTACACTTTTTTTACGGTAATTAAAAGATCTCGATCATCATACTCCATCTAGTCATATAGATAATCTATTTTTTTCAAAGAAGATAGATAATGACTAACATCTAACAACAAAAAACCCCATCTCATCAGCAAACAAGTCAAAAGCCTTACAAAATAGATCCTAGCAGTTAAGTAATTTTTTACAATTTCTATATTACATAAGAAAACCACAACAGTTTGAACAAATAGTGAAGAAAATCATGAATGTTGAAATAGAAACGCTCGAATATCAATGAAAACCCAATAACCAAACAGTTAAGTAACGGTGATACCCAAGTAATGTCAAAAGACACACCATTATTTTGGGCATGTGATGAATACGTGAAAAGAAATAGAGATTAAAGGTTATAACCAACCTTGAATTAACAATGAAGGCACGCGACCAGATGTATGTAGATACATATCAATGAAGGCGAGCGACGAGATTAATGGGGAGAAGATAATTCTCGCTGGTGACGGATACGAGATGTATGTAGATAATTCTTGAGGAGATTTAGATCATGGTGGGTCGTTGTATGCAACAAAATATGAAGATGGTGGCTATGGTTTTATTAAAGAGAGAACAAATACCGGATCTATAAATCCCAGTCATGAAATAAATCTGATATTGAAGGCGTGAGATTTGAGTGGAGGTTGTGAAAGTGATGGCTAGGTTTAGAATTAGAAGAGATAAAAATGAACAGTTAATTGTGACGGTTTTAAGAAGTATATGTGAATTTTTTTATATAATTTTATTTAATCAAAGTGTAGTACCCATACTACCCTTACAGCTTTTTGTTTAATTGAAAAAAAAACCCTTCATCTTTTCTTTAATTGCAATATTGACGCTTTTAATCTTAACCTTTGATCATACTAATCTAATGGCTCATATTGATTTATAATGGTTCTGTACAAAAAAGTGGTTCTGTAAAGAAAATGCCAATATATATATATATATATATATATTTTGCAGATTTTATATCAAATAAATATTAAAAATATTAAAAATATATATACATTGTGGTTATTGACTTATTTTGTTAAGATATTGCTAATATTTATTTTTTTTAAATAAATTCCTTTATAATTAATGGTCACCGCCGAGAAACCGATATATCGCTTGGCGGTGGTCGACCGCCGAGATACCGCCGAGCGATTTTTATAATACTGCTCTAGTTCATTTGCAAACAACCTTGATGAGGCTACACAAACTTTCTCAAAAAAGGGGAGGGCTTTACTAAGGTTGTGTCGATGTGGAGGTGCATTCAAACCTCGTGGATTAGTCATGAAAAAGGTCGGAAACCATTACCCCAAAACAAGTGTGATGAAAGATTGTTTGCCCTCATTGACATTTGATTTTGTTATACGGGGTTTTAGTAGGGGTGGGGGTGGAAACGAGCCGAGACGAGCCCGAGTCTGCTAAAGCTCGAGCTCGGTCGTCTCGAGCCTTAAGATTTGAGCTCGAGTTTGGCTCGTGGTATGATATATAAAGCTCGAGCTCGGCTCATTTGTGATGCGCTTATAAACAATTAAGCTTGGCTTCTTGAGCTTACTTGTTCGAGCTCGTTTATCTAGAGCTCGTTTACTAGAGCTAGTTTAGGCTCGCAAGCCTAGTCAAGCTTTGTATATAAAGCTCGGGCTCGATTACTAAATGAGCTTCAATTTAGGCTCGAGCTCGAGCTCGTTTAGGCTCGGCTCGTTTGAGCTTTTTACCGTTCCGATACCAAGCTTTTCACGAGCGGCTCGACTCGTTTCTACCCTTAGGTTTTAGTTACGATGGTTAAATGCGTTACTAGAGGATTTTCCATGCTTATCGCATGATCGACAACACGACAAGTGGAATTTAGCGCGGGGAACTTATTGCTCGTGCTTTATGTTGATTGGCAACGTGCAAGATGCAAGAAATAATACGTTTCTTTAGACCACATACTTTGCAATAAAAGCATTTTTTTTTGTGGAAAAAGAAGTCGACACGATATACATGTGTATTGAATTTTGTGAGTTAGATAAATCGGTGATGAAGAATCAAATACCTACTTCGCTAGATGTATGATTTGTTGAATCAGTTGCAAGGGTCTAGTTGCTTTTTGAAGATTGATATACGTTTAAGATGCTTCCAAATGAAGATGGAGTGGAGGAAGACACTCCTAAGACGGCGTTTCGGAATTAGTATTGGTAGTACGAGTTCTTAGTGGCGCCTCATGGTTGACGAACACATCAACGGTTTTCGTACATTTAGTAATCACTTAATATTAATCGATGTAGCCTTATCTCCTCAAAGAGTGGAAGGGCATGAAGAACACTTATGGGTAGGGTCAAAGCTTTTTGGGAAGGAAAGAAAGTCTTACAAATACTTTGTTGCCGCCCGGAAAGAATGCCCTTGGTGTCATAGACGGCTTAGTGTTGGGGACAATGAGAAATTGTTTGCGGCGATGTATCACGATGTTTGGTGTGTCGATATTGAAAGTAATAGTTGTGAATTAATGTAATTAGTTTCAGACCTTCCTAAGTCGAACCTTAACCCTCACCTTGAAAGAAGTGTGGTTTATGGCTTATACAACTCTTTTAATATGTGACGAGTAAAGATGGTCCACATGCATACTCGTCAAAAGTTAAAGTAGTTTTAGTTATGACACCAACATGAACCAACCCGAGATTAAGTTTATTGTTGTTAGTTGGTTATCGCAATGGATCTATTCATCTATATGGTGCTTCTCCAAAAATGGCTACCCTATGAACGAATTAGACAAGGAAAAATGAAGTTTTTGTAGTCCTATACACAAAATAACCACTTCAAACTCTAAAACATAAATTGAGTAAGCTCTCCCTATTGTTTTTACTATAGGAACCAAGAACTTTGCCGTTTATAGTCGTGATTCGAAATTGGGTTTGGATTGTGTGCTGATGCAAAAGTGGCAATGTGATTGTGTATGCTTTTAGACGAGTGAAAGAGGATGAGAAGGGATGTTCGATCCACGATTAATAAGGCTTAGTGTCTAATTTAAAGTTTGTATCACTTTGATTAAATGGAGGTGAAAATGAGGCAACAAAGGTTAATGTAGCTATTTCATGTTATGATTGCGAGTTCCATTACCGTTAAAGCTAACGTGAGTGTCGTGTTGTATGCTCTGAGTTGTAAGGAGCATAATTAACCTATTTAGGTAAAATCTTTATGGGTTGAAGTCATTTCTGGCTTATTGATAAAAGATTATGGTAGCTTAATTGCTCAAACCTATGAGTTGCTTGATGAAAACCTTAAGACGGGGTGTATTATTGGCCGATTACAATACTTTGAAGTAGGGTTGTTCACGATTCTGTTTGGATCAGTTTGGGCCAAAAAATCTCGGTCAAACCCAATCCCAACAAGTATAGAAGCGAGTAGCTTCCCGCTTGGCGTAGTCGTAGTCTTTTCGCTTATATAGTCGCCGACCTTCCTACACGAACGCGCACAATCTCAGTTTGACATTTTACCATACCAGACTGGCATCAAATTAATAGTTTGGGCCGTTTTCTAATTAGCGTAGAAAAACTTGTTTATGCTAATCTTTTCTATAATTATTGTTGATGTTAAAACAACAAATCCATAGTAAAATTTTATACAGAATTACTCGCAGCATATAACAGAGTTACTAGTTGAGATAGTGTTCCGCAACTATCCCTTGTAATTCTTTGATTCATTTCCAATAACAATTACTTATATATATTGAAAAGTACGAATGATGTTATTAGTTGTTTAATGAGTCTTGGGTAAACCTTGTTAACTTCTTAAACATACTCTCATTTTACCCAAATATCGGGACCAACATGTGGTACAGATATCACAGTATGATTTTAGTGTAGATGGAGTTGACTCTATGCTTATTTTTTGTTTATATTTGGATTACAGGAGGATGGAGTTGATGAACTTAAGGAAGCACCTGGTACAAAGCATAGCGAGTAACGATAGCAGCAGTGAAAATTTGCAGCCTCGTGTTACAATTATTCTTTTGTTTCTAATCTTATTAGGCGTATTTTGGCTTCTGGTTCCTCCATATCTACCTTTACTGATTCTTTTTTGTCAAGCTATAAATTTAGGCGCATTTGATTTAAGTAGCCAAAAAGGCTACCAAACAAAGGGAGTTTATGATAGTAATTTCAGAATCTCTTCAAGTATGATCCCGGGATTAACTTAAACCAATTCGAGCTCCAAGCTCAGATACCAAGTGTGAAAACTATGCAAATGCGACAACCAGTTTGCATATCCGACCTCAAAACAATCATTCTGA
The DNA here is from genome assembly GCA_026074375.1 of Tanacetum coccineum. Classification (NCBI taxonomy): domain Eukaryota; kingdom Viridiplantae; phylum Streptophyta; class Magnoliopsida; order Asterales; family Asteraceae; genus Tanacetum; species Tanacetum coccineum. Next base: position 15,767 of record BQNB010071234.1, on the reverse strand, counting down.
ACTACCTTATGTGACATCTTTACTTGATTTCGAATACTGTTCAGATTTTATTTAAATGTTGCATAAATCGTCCCTTTGGTTTGTTGGGTTTAACAAAATTGGTCCCTCGAAAGAAAATCTAACGGATCCTGTCCCTGTGGTTCTGACCCGTATACGTTTCTTTTTACGTTTTATTTATACTTGAACCGATTTTATTTATACGTTTTTGTATGTATGTTTTTTTATACGTTTGTTTTAATGTTTTATTTATACTTGAACCGTTTTTTCTAACATTTTATTTATGCTTGAACCGATTTTATTTATACGTTTTATTTAACTTGAACCGATTTTATTTATACGTTTTTTAACCTTTTTTAATGTTTATTTATACTTGAAACGATTTTATATATACGTCTTTTTTAACGCTTTTTGTATGTACGTTTTTATACGTTTTTTAACGTTTTATTTATACGTGAACCGATTTTATTTATACATTTTTTAACGTTTTATTTATACTTGAACCGATTTCATTTATACATTTGTAGTGTTACCTAAGTTTTTGTACGTATGAAAACTGATAAAAACGGATGAAACGTATAAAAGCGTATGAAAACAGACAAAAACGAACGAAAAACGTTCAAAAACCAACAAACAGACAAAAAATTTCAAAAACTCGGAAAACCGTAAAAAAAACGTATGAATAAGCGCAAAAACGTACGAAAAACGTATAAAAACGTTCAAAAATGGATAACTGACAAAAATGAATGAAAACGTACGAAAACGTTCAAAAACGTACCAAACGTACAAAAACGTAAAAAAATACGGTAAATAAAAATAAAAAACCTTTAAAAAAATTAAAAAATAATAAGAAATAAAATAATAATATAAAATTAAAAAACAAAAAAATTAATAATTAAAAAAAATTAACGCAAGAAACCACATGGACCATTTATAAAACACTTATGAGGGTATTTATGTCATTTTCACCATCTAAACTAGCAATTAACGGTCAACGTAACGGAGTTAGCGATTAAGGGACCAAACCCGATACGGGTCAAAACCACGGGGAGAGGATCCGTTAGATTTTCTTTCGAGGACCAATTTTGTTAAACTCGACAAATCACATAGACGATTTATGCAATTAACTCTAAAAGATATGATGGAAGATTACAAGTCAAAAATGATGTCTAAATTAAAAAAGAAAGAAAAAGCATGCATGATCCACTATGAAGCATATGCTAATTATATGCTACTAGACGACTACCCGTGCATAACATCGGTAATTTCTAGCTGCAGATAATTAACGATATGCGATATTGTGGTAAATATTTCTTATAACGTTCAAAATAAGCGTTTTTTTAACAAAAATATAAAGAATATCTGCAGAAAGTACCCGTAAGAGTTGAGAAGTGAAAGTGAGAGTATATTAAGAGATTATTTTTTGTTGTAAAATAACATTGTGTGGGGAGATATGAAATGGTTTGTGTGGATTTATATGGTGGATGCGATTACACATTTTTAATAATCATTATCGATAGTATTGATTTTTAACAGTTACACTTTTTAATAATTATTGGGACCGTTACAATGATAAATTAAATGGGCTATTATAATGTTATAATGATATTGATGAATGAATTTATTATTCAAATGTTGTTACAATTTATTGTGTTTCATATAATAAAATTCAGTTTTCATTCCTTCCTAAAATACATTCAGTTTTCACTTTTCACTTTTCACATTCATATTCAAGAATTGTAGCAATATCCTTAGTATAGAAGTAAAGATAGATAAAATCACAATATTTATTTCCTCTTTTTTCCTTCTTTATTTAAACCCGAGTCACATTTAAAAACAAAAAATAAAATAAAATTACATATGAATATATGAATCTTTGATAAAGTCAAGATCATGAAAACTCAAATAGCACAACATATAATTTCGCTGGCTTTCTTCTTTTCTATTTGCTTTTTCACTCGTGGACCCGTTAGACCTTTTACTTTATGGCTTACAATAGTGGCGGCATTCGGTGGTAGAGGGGTTTGGTGGTGGTAGGTAGTGTTGATGGGGTTACAATCATGGATGAGCTCGTTGGTGGAGGTGAATGGTGGTGTAGTGGTGGAGTGGAGTTTATAGGCTTCATGAAACCCGCTATGCAAGGCTGCAAAGAAACCAACATATATATACACAGTCTAAAAAATATAACATACTTTCATCATTAGGGTTTTGAGAAAAGGAGACATACTTTTTTTAAGGATTTAATCGTAGCTAATGTACCAACGTACAAAAACATGAATAAATTAGTATGAAAACATGGTAGAATTTGTTTACGATGATACTCATAACATGATATCTAAAACTGAGAACCAAAACGAAAGCAAAAGAATGTGAATGTGATGAAGCTTGATATTGAGAAGCATAAGTGTTTATGAATCTGTGTGTTTTTCAATTCAATTGTGGTCTCTATATAGGGGATTTACTCAAACTATAGTCAATGGAAATTAATGGGCCTATTAATTTCTTCCATAATTAGCATCCATAATTATAGAAATTAGTGGTTACATGAACACATTAAATGCAGTCATTTAATGAGCAATTATATTACTTAAATGTTATTTACGTTTTTAATGTATGATCAATGTTATTTACGTTTTTATAAACCCTAAACCCTAAAATAGCAAGATTTCATGCATTAAATTTTTCAACATTTCTTATTTTATTAGTTTTTCAACTTTCAAGTGAATCCTTAATTCTCTTTATAAGTAGTATAGATGAGACGTCTATTTTGTAAACTTTCTTAATTTATATCTTATTGTTAGCGGTATTGTTTATTTCGAACATGTCAGCACATGTGTGATACATGAGTCTGAATTTTATTCTGACTTTAGAGTCTCAAATTGGGTAGTTGTTTGTGTTTTTTTTTTTTGGGATGGCCAGGGAAGGGCCAGAACGGTCCCGGAATTAACCCGCAGTGAGGCCATGTACATGTGTGTTAAAAATGCTCGCCCTCATTAAGTAACCCGAACAGGGAAAACCACATCCGTTTTGTGTTTTTTCGAGTGTTCTTATACTAAATCAAACTGTATCTGTACGAGTTTAACCATCAAATATATCTTGACGATACTCGTTCTGTTATGCTAATGTAAATCAGTTTATTAGCTAAGCTTAAAGGCTTATTAAAGTTATAGCATTAAAGGAACCTTGTTTTTGTTGTTGATGAAACACCAATCCAGATACTGTGATTAATGAAACTTACATATAAAACATGCAGCAATCTGGATATCCTAAGTTCTAATCTTACTATCGAGTAATAAAAAAACTTAAATTTGTACTGTTTGATGCGAGATGACTGCAAATCTGCAATATAACTTTAAGGTCATCAAGTAGAAATATTACTGATCACGCAAGAATTCTTGTCGATCGAGTCATATTTTGTTCAAGATGTGTTTTTGACAAATATCAAGATCGCTCCTATGAACAACTAAAAACTCAAAGTTATGAAGTGAAGCGAATCGATATAGGACAAATTGTGTTAGTTCATTCATTCATCCATTGTATAAGAAATCAAGAACAAAGTTACAGCTTGTCTGTGCAACCTGTCTACACATTCAATATCGTCCTAGCTAATAAAAACCGATCCCAAATATTCTTACATTTTCAATTAGGGGAATACAAAATAACGAAACCCCATCGGAAAAATTTAACAAAATGTATTTGTAGACTATTTTCGTGACTTACAACAGAGGAATTATAATTAATGGAACAAACTCACAGGAAGGAAGTTCCAGCATGATTGTGGTGCAAAAGATTATGTGCCATCATGTCTCTCGCCTTCATAGCGTATTCAGATCTCAATGCAATATCCGGAACCATCTCATCATCCAGAACCTCAATAACCAACTCAGGTTCAATCTCTTCACTCCTCATTTCACATATGTTATGCAGAACACAACACGCCCCTAACACAACCGGCAAATCTTGAAGCTTCATCTCAGTCCTCTTTTGTAAACAAGACCACCTTCCTTTTAACCTCGCAAATGCATCTTTAGACACTTTTTGAACCTCAACAATCTTTTCATTAAACGCGTGTTGAGTCCATGTCAAATGTGGCTGATTATAAGGTACTAATACCCAATCCATTAAAGGGTAACCCGAACCACCAACAATCCACACACCTTTCAAAAGCCCACCATTAGCCCTTTGATAAAGTGCCGACTTTTCCAATATTTGATCATCTGACATTGAACCGGGCCATCCTATACACACGTCAGTAAACACCCCGTTTGGATCAACAACACCTTGAACCGTTACTGAGTAACTAGTCTTTTGTTTCCTATCTGTATGGCGTTTGTTAAAATACGCAGCCACATTAACCTTAGGAGCTATAATTGGTATATGAGTAGTATACATTGATCCAACCACATTAGGAATCCCTGAAACCTCTTCAAATTCTTTACTTATAGCTTTCATCGACTCATGATTCGGCCATTGTAGATATTTCGGCATCAACACATCTTTTATAGCTAAACAAACTTCAAGCACAAGTTTATGACATGTGGAAATACCTAATCCAAATCTTTTCGACACAAGTCTTAACGACTCACCCGACGCCAATCTCCATATACAAACAGCAACCCTTTGTCTTACAGGAACCGCGTCTCTTAACATTGTATTCTCTTTAGCTACAGCAGCAGTTAGCTCATTGCAAATTAACTCAAACGTATCCTTCCCCATTTGAAACGCTTTTCTAAACTCGTCTTCTGGTAAATCTGCACTATTGTATTTATCCCACCAATCGTGTGATCTGTTCTTTACCCATAACCGTCTTTGTGGACCGTCGTTGTTATTACCTTTCTCTGCAGGTCCGCTAGTTGTGGCTATATTTAAATCATAACCAAAATCAACTGTGGTTGTTCCATGATCAGATGTAACTGAAGTTGACTTAGGTGCTCGAGTTTTTCTCTTTCGAATATCATCGTGCTCCTCGTTTGGACACTACAATGTTTATACAAATTCTACACGTTTATTTTCTTCAGCAAAAAACATTGCCAAAAATAACTGCCCATATAACAAGCTAGCAAAAAACATAGGCAGAAAAAACATGCTTTCTAAATATAGAAAGTCAACATACTTATGCATATGATTGTAGAAACTAGCTAGCTGCTAAATATAACATAATCTGTGTACTGCATATTAATTTGTCACACCTATTTTCTTCGCAGATTAAACAGTTTTCAAAAGAATCGGTTTTGCAATCGAAAAAGGGCTAGCGGCGCAACTTGTTACTCGTATGCCTGCCCACGTAAATCCTATTTTGAGCAAATTAATGAAAGTACAACACTTTTTTCGTAAAACCATATCAAAAAAAAAAAATTACGTACAGTTAGCGAATTCGTCGTAGCGCGTGTTAGATCAGATTTTTCTTGCTCATCAAGGAAAAACAAAGACTTAGTTTTCGCTTCGCCATCACCAACTCCTATAGATGCCTCACTTTTCGCTGCTTTTCTTCTCTTATGTTGCAAAGGATTATCATTATTATTACTCATAGTAATATTATTCATTATGGTCTTATGATTATGATAACATGATATAATATATGATCATATGAATATATGATGAGATGGTGTGAAATGAAAACCGGGTTAAGATGGAATATTGTGTTTGACAAAAATGAGTTTGAAACAGATGTGAACACAACAATAAAGAAATAAGGTGATTGGTTGGTATTGATGAGATGGGTTGTGTTGTGCATTGACTAGCAGGAGATTATGTGTATCTGTGAATAAAACAAGACACGTATGATAATAATAAAAAAATGTGAGGGGACAAAGCGGTGTGAATGCGGTTTTTTTTGAGTTGTTTTTTTATACGAGGGAAAGTTCCAGGAAAGCGGCTGAATATGTCTGTGGCGTGGGACGGTGACCTTTTGAATTTTGAGAGAGCAATTTGTTAGCAACAATTTTGGGATTGCTGCCATTTTTTTCTTTTTTGTACATAACATCTTGTTACCGACGATTGTATTTTAAGTTAACACGTGTATAGATTGTCACGCGTTGTGGCATTAAGAGTAGGGGGATGGTTGTAGAAGGTGTTTTGTGGTGGGTAGCGTGGCATGGTAAGGGATATAATACTTTTTAAGTTGTTTGGGGTGTGGTGGTATGGTGGTGAGGTTTAGAGGTGTGATAGGTTTTTTTATGTATGGGGGTTTGAGTAGGGTTGTTAGAGTAGTTATAGATGTTATTTGTGTGAGGAGGGTATTTGTTAGTATTTATTGTGTGAGGGTGGTATGTTATGGGTGGTAAAGTGTTATTGTTATTGGATTATATAGGGGGGGTTGATTTTTAAAGAGGTTTATGGTTTGGGGTGGTGGGGTAGTTTATGTGGGGGTAAGAGTAGAGGTTGATATTGGTAATGGTAATGGGGGAAGTTTTAGAGTGATAGTTTTAGGGGTTTAGTGTTGGTGATAGTTGGGTAGTTTTTAATTTTGAGTAGAATGTAGTAGTTTATAGGAAAAGGTGATTTTTTTGAAGGTAGTGGTTTTTGGGTTTGTGGAGATATACTATTTTTGTTTTTTTTTAAATAGTTTGAAATGTGGTATTGTTTACTTAACTTTATTTTTAAAATGTATAACGTATTTTGTAAACTCAATATATATGAAATATGATATAAATATATAAACATTTTCATATTTTGTGTCGCTTTAAAAGCACCCTTAAGACGCCAAATACTCTTCGTCTACTGCCGCTAATGGTATGAGGCTTGATCATGCCGTCACGTCACGCCTCACGCTATTTATAACCTTAACCTTATCACACCACAAACAAACTCTGTTAGATGTTACCGTGTAACGCCACATCACGCTACTCACATACACCAAAATACCTTACTCATTGGCATAAGCAGTTTCACTTTTTGAAACTCATTAAATTTATTTTTTCAAATTAACGGCGCCACCAAGTATGCCATCTCAAATTGAAATTCGCGCCAAGCCATAGTACCCCATGCTCCAAGACTCTTAGAGTAATGGTAATAGTAACCTTTATTATTACTACTAGCAGGGTACCTGCATGTTGCAGCGGCAACTACCCTGCAATCATGATTTCTGACGAACAATTTTTCAGATCATCATTTTCTATTACGATAGCTTCACAGATAGTTAGATTTTATGCTGAATAACTCTATGTATGAGACTACGAGTATAAATATAGAGCACACAATTTCAAAAAATAATATCGTAGCTTCAAGTACCCGAAAGCGGTGATGGTGGCGAGAAATGATAAGTTGATGTGTGTCGTTTTGTGATATGCATACAAAAATCGTGTTTTGAAGTATGTGTGATTCTCCAAAACATAGTTATTAGAATTACACTTCATTCACATTTTTTCATTTCCGGAGTGATAACACTTTCTTTTTTTTATTTTTTGCGTTTCCTACACTTTAAATAATTAAAATCGAAAAATGTAATCATAAATGTATTTCGAGTCATGTTTCATATTATATTTGTAATTATAAACTGTTCTTTCAACATAAAAGTGATCTATCTATGTAATTAATTGTTGTAACAGTAATCATTACAATCGAATGATCAATTTCCGCGTTCAAAGCTAAGACACTAGTTTGGCTTTGCGGGTTTGACAAACTGCTTGAAGAACGTAAACTTTTTTCTGATATTATTGATTAATAGTTTGTTTGGTTTGTACCATGTATTATATTAGTTGTACTTTAGAGTGATGAGGTATTTTAATAATAACATTAATTATAACTTAAATTAATATGTTGTGCTTGGTGCAAGTCAAATAGTTGTATTCATAGCATTAAAACTTGAATTACTTAAAAACTTATATAAGTTTTGTGCATCTAAGAATTGATCCATAAGCCTTTACACACACACAAGTGTTTACTTAACACACACACACACACACACACATTAAGAGATTGTACCATAAACTTAATAATTGTATACGAGCGCGCGAGCGGCAGAGAGAGAGCGAGTGCGCGAGAGCGCGCGTGAATAAAGATTGTCTATAATGAATTATAAAGTATTTACAGTTAGGTAAATTTATATGAGTTTGAAACATAGTTTTTAATATTTAACAATAGTTAAAAATCAAGTCTAGAGTGTTATCTTATTAGAAATATAAGTTGATATATTTTATAAAGATTATAAATATGACGACATGTTACCTGTTAAACATGTCAATTTTGATTATTTAACGCTTTTTAATTTTTTTAATATTTAAAAATGCTCAATGTGGTATAACAATAAATTTCTTGTTATAAGATAAAGTGCATGTTTGGGGATCCTTATTATTTTAATACAATGTCATGAAACACAACTCACCATCACCCACTTCACTCATCCACCAGTCGCCGGGCCACCATTACCAAACGTCCGCCAACATCCTCCGACCTCACGTACGCGACAACAGTGACGATACGATACCTAACATCGTATCCACAACCTCAAAACGCGTCCACCGATTATACCCACCACCACCATATACCACCAGCAACGTCTGCCATCAGCACCAACTGCTATCACCAACAGTTGGGGGTGATAGGTTGTGGTTGTGGGTGGTGGTAGTAGTGGTGGGTGGTGGTGGTGACGGCTGGTGGCGAACGGCTGGTGGTGGTGGTGGCAGATGGTAGTGAACGACTGGTAGAGGTGGTGGCGCCTATGGTGGTGGGTGGTGGTAATGGGTGGTGGTGATGGAGATAATAGTGGATTTTAGGTATTAATTAAGGACTACACATGAAATTATTATATAATCACAAAGACTAAATGGAAAATAAAAAAGTAATGTGGAAATAAATTAAATGAGTTGACAAATAAATTACTTCATCCGTTCCAAAATTATTGTCCCCTGACAAAAGACCAAACACAACAGTAAAATAAAAGTGTCATTTATCAATGCTTCTGTGTCTTACTTTTTGACAGAATGACAGATTAACCCTTAGCTAATTAATTAAAAGTCGTTTCTTATAAATTATGTAAATAATAATTATCAACAAGGTAATATATTAAATTTGAAGAAAACTATTTTATTTATCCCTATCTATTTTTATAGTGGACAATTAAATTGAGACATTCTAAAAAGAAAACGTGAACAATAAAAATGAGACGGAGGAAGTAATAAGTTGGAAAATAAATTAAAAAAATTAATAAGCTGGAAAATAAATTAAAGACTATACATGAAATTATTATACAAACACAAAGGCTAGAAACGTGTTTATGAAAACTCAGTTGGTTACCTATCTAACTTTTACAAGAAAACACGAAGTTTCGTATGACACTTTTTATTTGGTTTATAACTATTGTGAATGGTGGAAAATTTGTTTCCAATTTATTGACTTAACCTTTACAATTATTGTTTTTTTTTTTTTTTTTTTTTTTGTTTTGGGTGTGTTGTTTATGGTGGGTTTTGTGATGTTTGTTGTTTTTTTGTATGTTGTTGTGTTGGGGTTGTTTGTTGTTTTTATGAGATTTTTTGTTGTGGGGTAGTTGTTTTTGGTGTTGTGGTGTTTTTTTGGTGTGGTGTAGTTGTTGGTTTTTTTGGTGTGGTGTTGGTTATTGGGGTGTGTTTTGTTTTTGGGAGTGTTTAGAGAGTGGGTTATTTTTGTGTTGTGTAAGTTTTTTTTGGGAGTGTTTTGTTTTTTTGTGTTGTTTTTTGGTGTTTGGTTTAATTAATAAAATGAGTAGTTGGATGGTGTTGCTGAATATTTTTTGAGATGCAAGTATATCGTATGAGAGAGTAGTGAGTTTTGGAGCAGGAAATATTTATGCAATACACATGTGCGAGGAGGGAGAATTTATATCAGTATTTATGCAAGGATATAGATATATGAATTAAATGTGTAAAAAATAGTTGTTGATGTTATGTGGTGTTTGGTTTTTATTTATGAGATTTTGTAAGATTTGATATAATGGTTTTTAGTTTATGTGTTTGGTGTTGTTGTGATTGTGAAATTTGGGTGGGGTTGTATAGGGGAGTGTATATGGGAGTTGGTGGGAGTTTGGGGATAGATGAAAATGGTTGTTAGTTTGTGTGTGAAATGGGGGTTGTGATGGGGTGGGTTGGTTGTGGGTTTTGTTATGAAGGTGTGGGGTTGTTTTTTGAGGTGTTAGGTGAGAGTGGTTTGTGTGGTTTGAGGAAGTTGTGGGATAAAAATGAGATTTATAGATGTTTAATTTATATTGGTTATTGGTATGTAGGGGTGTGATTTGTGTTTAATATAATGTTGGGATGTAATTATTTGAAAATTAGAGACGAGATTCAAGGGGATATTGATTTCACAAACAAAATATACCAAAAAACAATTGAGTCATTTTCAAGAAACCTTCACATAAATCATTTCATGTAATTATCTATATATTTAGAATTATAATTTATATTTTATATGGGGGTCTAAAGAAATTTATACAAAATGTATTATCTTTTTAATTTTTAGCGAAGTCATTAATTTAGCACATACTACCCCGAGTCGGGACCGGCAAAAAATATTAGTTAGAGAGTTAATTAAGATATTCGGTATAATTGATCGAGTTTTCCTACGTACACATGGGAATTAGCCCTACTAAAATCAGAATTACGTATACTACCCTTTGAATTTATTTCCTAACGTGTCGGGAATGTCCGCTCCTCCCAAAAAAACCAAGATAGCAATTCCTTTATCCTAAACGCAAGGTATAATTTTTGGTATACGTTTGAAGGTAAAGACTGGTTTTTGTGATTGGTGTTGAATTATGGGTTGGTAGTTTTGTAGTTTAAAAAGTTTTTGTGAAAGTTAAGCTTGTTTTTGTTTTAGGGGGTGTGGTGGGTGGTGTGTTTTTAGGGTTTTGGTTAAGATTTGGGGGTTCAATTACTAGGTTCTATAAGAGGGTTAGCGATGTTGTCGTTTCTGCTTAAAATTAGGTACTTACAAATTTATGGTTCAGGATTGCTTATATTTTGTGCTTATGCTTACATAGATGAGTTTGTCTCTGAACCCAAACTAGACTAAAGGTTTAGATATCCAGGATTGCTTATATTCAGTGTTTTTTTGTTTAACCAAATTTATTTAACTGAATTTGATATTTTTGCAGTCATTTTGGTTAGTTATTTTTCCAAGGTTTAATCCTTTGGTTTCATTTTTCTAGGTGGAATCTTTTGACAAATACAATGTATGTATTCAAACTCTTTTTACACCATGACTAAGATTTTTTTGTTGTTGTTTATCAAAAGCAGTGATGCTATGACTTCGCCATTCAAGGCAATGAAAACAATTTCAAGTTGACTCATCTACTTAAAACATATGAACATCAGTAACAATATATATTTTGTGATGCAAGCGACTACTTTCCCGTTTTAGGGCCATTAAATGGTAAGAAATTGGAATACAAATGATTGAAGATGATTGGTTTGATATATATATATATATATATATATATATAAAAGAAGCCTCATATATCGAAACAAACAATTTACAAGAGTTGCACTCTATTGTGATTACCTAATAAATGAAATAAGGGAGGTTTGAACCCATTATACAATAAATATAATATAGCATATTTATTTGGAAACATTACAGGTTGGACAGAGAACATGTTGTCTTTGAGAAAGTTATTGAATGCATGGATAATGTATGCGCAATCAAAGGAGGAGCAGGTACTTACAGTGGAAACCGATAAAAAAGGTGGTCATTACTGAGGCGAAATTCTATAGAGTGAGTGGGACATTGTATGACGAACATTCTGTTATGGATGGCCAGATACTCGAAGAACACACGTGATATGTCGTATATGCCATTTACAAGATATCAACTTTAATATATTTTTTACTGTAATGGATGACCTTCACTATGAACATATGTAAGTCTCCAATATTGGTTGTCGAACAACTATGAGATGAATAGTGACACATACTCACATCTGTAGTATCAACTCATTGAATATAGTGTATTGTTTGCTCTATGTATCAACTGCTTATTATCTCTGAACCCTAACTAGATAAGTGGCATAACAACCTATTATTTTCAATTTTTAAAATTTATTTGGCATACTAGCCTATTGTTTTCAATTGTTTTCAATTTTTAAAATTAATTTGGCATAGCAGACATTGGTGGTGGTTAGCCATAAAGAAAACATGTGCTTGCAAGGAGAGTGTATGTAACGAATATTCTGATTCTTTGGAAACTCAGATCTGCAACATTAAACAACAAGGTAAAATGATTTATTGTATTTGCCATGATTTCATTTTTGTAAGCATGACATAGAAGTGGATTGGTTCGGTACTATTATTACGGTTGGTGAAAACCAAAACCGCACTGCAAGAGGCGATTTTCTATTTTATGAAGCTGAACTGTCAGTTTTTACTTTGGAACAGTTCTTTTGGTTTGTTTTTGCGGTTATTTTGGTTTGCGGTTCGGTTTATGCTCAGTCCAGGGGCGGAGCCAGGATTTTTAGTTAACGGGGGCTGACCGTGCTTAATGCAAAAAGTCATAATGATAAGGGGGCTCAACGTAAAAAACTAGTAGGGAAACGGCTTGTAATATAGATAATTAATGAATAAATAGGTTGATTGGGGGTGGCTCAACGCCCACTAGTCCCCCTACTAGCTCCGCCCTGACTATAAACGCTGCTTTTGTTAAATCGTTATTTGCTATCTTATCTCCAAAAATATATATACACTTTGTAAATGTAAAGAGTTTTAAAACTTCCACTATTGACACTCTATACCACTCAAATATCATCTACACTCACTAAACTATTTTTATATCGATTGAAATGAAAAGTAGATTATTTATTTTAAAAGCGAAACTCGCTTCATATAAGTTTGTTTAAACAAATGTGACAATAAGTATTTTACATTATATCTCTCGCATATATGGTTTTGCGAGATTTCGATATTGTTATTGTTCTTCATTATTTTGACACTAACCTTTTTAAGCTAACGAGGTTTGTAACTCGCGCTTCGCAGCAAAGCGCGGGTTTTTTTTTAAATGAGGGTAGTTTTTCGTAATTTTACAGTGCAAGGGGTATGAAAAATCAAAATGATCAATGTTATGTTCATCCATTCATATAGCTAAAATAAACCAATTTGTCATTGTCATGTACACTAACTATGTGCGCTTCTTATTTTACACCCAGATGGGCCAAAGTCTGTCTAACTACAAATTGTATCATATTTAAAATGCAAAGTACATGCATTCACAAAACAATCATGGAAATTGAGTCTAAGGAGGGATGCTCCCGTGCGCTTCTCCCTTGACACAACATATCGAACCTCTGAGCCAACCGCCTCAAAAACCGTCGGGCAACTTCTTGAGTAGAAATTGTGTGTGAGCTGGCCCGAAGAAGTAAGCAAAGAGCCAAACGCCGGAGTACGCCGGAGTACTCAAGGAAGTAAATGCATCAGATAAGGAATCGCCTAGAGCTACGGTGATTAAAACACCAAAAGTAAGAGCAGGAAAAGAAGCAAATACTTGAGTATTGTTAACTTACATATACCAAAACAAACCATATACCAACTATGAATTCATGCTTGTCTAGTCTTTTTGGTGGGAGGTCGCAAAGCTTTGGCATGTACAGGTATGTTTAATATACTAACTGAATTTGAAAACAAATTGACTAAAGCTTATGATCACCGAGTAGTAAACATTTTGTATTAGCAAATGAAACTGATTTTTGTAATAAAGAATAACTCAACTGACCATTAAAGAAAAACAATACCAACAGAACTTGTAAAAGGATCTTACAGCAGCATTGACCTTCCGACGTCCTAGTTCCTCCACCATAAGTGTCTTCCCAACGACACCCCTGCTTAATGGTTTCTGCATCATGAATGCTAAGATAAATATATAGCCAAATATGAACAACAATGAATCAAAAAACAACTTTGTAGTCATTGCAGAAGTGGCTAGATATCGTTCAAATTGCCTTTTCGCGTAACTCAATTACACATGTCGATATTGCCATCAATTGACTGCTTCCAGCAAGATTGTCCCTCAGATAGCCAAAACCAACTTCTTGACACAATTCAACGTACATATATAAGACACTAAATTACCTGCAAGAAACCGCCATTGTAAGAGCGACAATTTCGACCCATTTATAAGTGTGTTATATTTTATAACTCACAGGTCAAATCGGTTGACACAGAGGTTTTTTTCAATCTAAAAACATCCTAAACCGATTTATCAAAAGAATACAGTTACCGATAAAAGATAAAAGCGTTGATGGTAAATCTGACCGTCGTTTAGACCAACTTCTGATTCGTCTTTAGTCTCTAATAATTTTATAGCAGAAGCACTTGCATCTTCTTTATTAGAACCAAATAAGACCTGACACAAAGGTTGATAGAAACGTTGTCATCATAGACACCTGTAAAAAGGAATTTCGTAAGTCATTATATCAACAAAGCATAAGCAGTCATACAATCAGGTCTAAACGATGTTGATATAACTATCATAGTGCAATCTAAAAGGCTGATAAATAGTTTTAAGTGATCTCAAACACCCCTAAGACCAGTTCCGAAAGACATAAAGTAGATTGAGAAATCTAATTATAGGTTCTTTGGATTAACTTACTTTTTGGGTTTCTCCTCTGCATGTCAACACCTCTAATTGCATACTTGGGTGCCAAATAACCACTGGTATAAACACCAAACAGATTTATTAGCGAATTTACACAAAAGAAATTGAGCAACAGCGAGTTAAACAAAAACAATACACATGTGTTACATAATTCCAACTACTGCCATCTCCCACCCATGCTGCCCATTTTACATTGCATTACATTTGCTTTGTGTACTCACAGGGATTAATTTGGGTACACAAACTGCTAATGGGGTGTTTGGATCAACTTATTTATGAGGGTGTTTGTTCAAGCCATGAGCAGTATGCGACTTCTCTTCTTTTCCTCCCGGACCGCAAGCAGAACATAATTGCCCTCATGCAACATTAATGTCAACGCAGTCGGAGCATTATATAACAGACTACTTATGAACTGCAAACACAAGTCCTAATAATAATTAGCCATTATTTATGCAGTTAAAAAAAACTTAATAAGATTTGTTGGTATACTATTTTACCCAAAAATGATGTCTTAGAGCGCGGGTATACTATTGACATACAGAAGCTCAAATGTGTACAAACAACTAAAAAGAGGCTCTATGAAAGCAACATACACCACACGCCGTGGCTGCAAACACAATACGGAAGACGTGTGTCGTCCATTTGGCTCAGATGGAAGTTTTAGGAAATGGCCTATCACGGCTGCGTACAACAAGGATAGCCTAGCCAAGCGATATCACACTTCCACTCATCATTGCCTTTTTAGAATAACATTTAAGCTTTAAGATAGGAAAACAGCTGTGAAATTCGTTGTGGCAGATATAGTCAAAATGACAGCCGTGTCTCGTACATTTGGCTCAGACGGGGCTATCACGGCTGCGTACGACAGAGGTAGCCGAGCCAAGTAATAGCCCACTTCTGGTCATCATTGCCATCATAGACACTACATAAAAAGGATAACGTACCAACAATCCGTTACTGATTAAAGGACAACGAATCAAAAGACGCGTATCTTAGTGTATCAAACAATCACGTTAGCTGCAACCACAATCCAAGCATAGCTTAGAATTCACCAAACACATGTTTCAATATCAAGCATCACAAACTAATGGCCTGTTTGCGTTAGCTTACATAGCGGGCGTATAAGCCTAAGTAAAGTTGTAAATGCCAAGGCTAGGGGAGCCAATCGGGAAAAAGAGGATACACTCGCCATGGATGCAAAGGTGTGTTTGCAGAAG